>JAPTHN010000146.1:0-286658 GCA_026936325.1 Platynereis dumerilii
CATCACAGAAGTAAAATTACTTAAACATTAAGTGGCTAGATTTGTCTGGAGAATAAAAGGGGTCGGATTTGCCCCACCTTACCCTATACCATCAGTAAGAGAGGAAGTTCAGGCCATATTCCAGTGCACTATATTTGGCCTATTTTTGTGGAGTTAATGCACACCGAAAGGTCTAAGAACTGACTGAACAGAGTAAACATCTTCATAAAATTATCAAGACAGGCTACCTCATGAAAGTCACTACTCTTGTTGTATACAGTCTAAACGTCTTTATGTGTTATTTCTTGTAAGGTTTTTAAACAACAATGTATTTTCTGTGGACAAAGTGGAACTTTATATCATAAATATAGATAGAATACCACTTATCTCATTCTAGTACCTCGCAATTAATTAATCATCCAATTAATTAATTATCATATAATGATATTTCACGATGAACTTGTTTTTACAAAATTTAATTTGATGAGTTAGCATCTTACAGGCTTGAGTATCCTTTGGATCTCCTTGAGAACAGCGGTACATCCTGGTCATTGACAGAACAGAGAACGAGGGTTCCAACCACAGCATCAATGCTGTGTCATGGATACGACTCTTCCTGAGCCCCACACTGGACAGCCTCGAGTTGGATGTCAGGAAATCTCCTGGCATTTTTGTGCAGGTATTTGCTATAGTCCGGGTTGGGGTCCACACAGATGACCTTAGTGCCCTTGGGGTAGAAGTCAAAGTTAACTCCAGTTCCTGAACCAATTTCTGCAATCTTGAATGGTTTGCCAGCAGCGAAATTGGCTGAAGCAAGGTCATGCAGTTCGCTAAATAATTTCAATTTTCGAGGTTTCGTGATGTGCGCCGCCTTTCTTGTCATAACGTCCATAATCCATGCCATAAACTTCCCATAAGTGCCTGTAATATGCCTTCTGAATAATTTACATGCTGCTATAATTAAAAGCACAGGTAATGCAATGTACAAGAAGAATTTCTGAGCTTCATAGTCCTCACTAGCCATTGCTATGATTAATGTTTCTCCTTCTGCCTCCACACTGTCAATAAATACTAAATAGATTGCAAACATTTATTTAGGTTCAGCTATCTATACATAATATTATACGTATCAGAATGTCAAAGTTATGGACACAGCATAATACATCAGTCCCCCCCCCCAACATGCATTGAATAGGATTCATTGACTGGAGTTTATAATGATCTGGGACACAATGACCCCATCCTTAATTCTGACATTTAGTTTAACTTTGAGGGTCGACCTGATTTTTTAAGATATGGATCTGCATGACAATAATCAATGTCCAGAATTTTGACATATAGAAATGACATATTCTTCTCAAAGTGAACTACATGTTTACTAAGGGGAGCTAGGGTAAGACGCCAGTTGAGGGGGTATAGATTTTACCCCTTGGACAAACTTTTTTTTCGACATGATGCATAGACGAACAATTTTTTTCGCATGCGGATGTGCGACAGACTTTTTATTGCGATTTTAACATACGGTACCCTAGCTAAAGGTGAAGAAAAAACTTCTTTTTTCATGTGCTGAACAAACCATTTTTTTCAGTGTCCAGTGGGATAGAAACTTATTTTTCACCAAAAGTCCATAGGACCCCCCCCCCCCACCCAAAGATCATCTGGTCGGCCCCTAATACAGGAGTCAAAACAAGAGGGCGCCATTTCAATTAAATAGCATTAGCTCTCTTTGATACATCTCTATCTTTGAGAGCAATGTTATTGAAATGCAATGCCGTTTTCTCAACATTAGCTTTAAGGTGGTTGGATACTCGTGAACTTTCCGAGATAGAATTTCGTCAAATTAGTACAAAATATTTGTTTCTAGCAAACAAATTTGGTCGATACCAGCCGTTATTTTTTCATGATATTTGAGGTTATGTACATGCAAGTCAGTGCACGCAAAACCTGAAAAGCTCTATTTTCTTCTTAACTTTTTAACTGTAAATTTTGCCCTACTTACCATTCAGTGGTCATGCATCCCATATCATCCAATGAAGCATGAAATTAAAAGAAGACAATTTTGTGGAAGAGGCAATTACAATTTCAGAGGGATATTTTCAGTTTGAAGGACTGACGTCATTGTGTCGTCGAGTCATTGCCTAATCAAACATTTATTATTAATCGTTTATGAAGCCAAGTAAATAAGCCAAAAACGAAAATTCTTCCATACAATTATGCCTATTGCTTGCAACGATTTTGAAAATTTCTTTAGATTTGAAATTTTACTAAATTAAATGTTTACAATAACATACAACATACGTCCATAACAACTAAAGCAAAACCATCCAAAATTCATGTTAAAATGGTTTTAAAAAATAAAAAATCAAACAAATATATGTATTGTAAGTGATGAAAAACAGTTGTACAAGAAGTCTACTGTCAGTTATGACACTGAATATCACCTATTGGCTATAGCGCAACAGTGAATCCTAATCTGACACCCATGATTTTATTATGTGTTCACTTCTTGTTCGGTCAATTAACAACAGGGGCAAAAACTCACACAGGTGCTCGTATGATTAATAGGAAGACAGCAACATAGTAATGAACCATACAGAGCAGATTCCCATAATTCAACCAGAGGAATGCCATGAGCAAGACAAGTTAACTATGAAAGAGTGGTGGCAACAGGAAATTAAAATGTTGGAAAAAGTAATGATATGACAATATATTGCAGGACTAGTACAGGGTCCATTCATGGAACCTGTATTTCCCTCTGCCAACTTCCTGCAAATTGTGCTTGATGTTTTTGGGATTGAACCCAAATACTCTACTACACAAAACAGACATGCTACACATAAATAAGATTTCTGTATCACTCAGACACAGATAACATTTAGGGGTTAATATAAAAGGATCTTGACAAAATGAAATTGATGGTATCTTTTGTTAGCTCCCAATACCTTGGGTGAAAATGTGCCAAAGGGTGCGAAAAGGATGCTGTTAAATATTGATATCTGCCACCTGAACCGGTCAATCACAGAAATTGAGGTCAGCCTCTTTGAAAGCATGCAGATCTGATACCAGAGAAATAAATGAAGCTGCAATGTCACTTAAATTGGAAGACTGAGTTGACCAGTTCTACAAGAAAACTCTGTGATGGATGGATGAATATTAGGTTTCAGCTTGTGTCAGGATTTGTGGGTAGTGAGTTAGATTTATCAAGATATTGTCATTGCATTCTGCCACTGAAGTAGATCTCAATGAATGAATCTCCAGTGGAGCCAAATCCCTCTAGACTTTGTTTGGTGATATTTGCAGATTGACCGAAATTAAGGACATTTTGAAATGCATCACAGCATTCATAGGCAAATACTAATCTTTAAATATTATCTAAATTAATTTAAGTTTTAAGTACTACATTTTCAAGTACCATTTATACCATCACATCCTCCATTGTATGCTTTAAATTAAACTTCTCTTTTGGAGTTATTTTGTTACGTAAACAACAGTTACTGAGGAGCTACAAAGATCTTCCCATGAGGTTAAAACATTGTTTGAAGTGACACTTAATTTATCTCATAATTTGGTATATGCCAAAAACTATCAATCCAATAACCACAGGAACGTTAAGCATCACAAGTAGCATCGTCAAGTAATTCAAGATTGGTGACAAAATTACCCTTAACACAACAAAAGAAAAAGCGCAAATATATTTCACACTGATAACGTCCTCTTTCTTTCTTAATAATGTCACTTCTACTTCTGAGAAATGCAACTGAAAAGAGATTATGCAATTTGATTAACGTAAAAAAATATGGATATATTCTGTGTTGATTAAAATGGCTGCAGAACAAAACACGTTTTTTCCAAAATACCTGTTGGAGATTGGATAGAATCCTAATAGAACTGTCAGTGCCGGTGATGCTTCATCAATAAGGACAGGGCTGGATTTCCAACTTTGTTTCAAAGTAGCTTAAGCCAATTAAGCATGCACAGAAGTTTCACAAGGCTACAAGAAAGTGCCCTCCCACATGAGCATCCAATTATACTCCAAATTACGACCAATTTGAACAGATGATGACAATTTGAATTTCAGGCAACAAGGGCGACCTTGCCATTTCTTTTAATCAGCAGAATTTTAATGATATATACCTGACTGATTGTTTGTTGGACTGAGACCTACAAGTTGGTCTGTTCCGAAACGTCAGATGGCATTTTTCCATAGCCGAACCAAATTGTTCTCAATCACATATAAAAGCCAAACATAATTTCACAAGTACTTTGTTGTATTGTGTTCCAGAATGATACTATTATTCAGTTTGATCAGAAATTTATTTGCAAATGTGACAGATAAAATGAAAAACATTGCCTTGGCTTACCTCGCACAACACACCTGTCGTATGCATGAAGGGCGAAAATCTTTGAAATTTAATGCATTGTTGGAATGGTTGTTAGAATGATACAAAGAAGTACAGCTCTAAAATAATAAACAATAGAATACAAACACTTAAAAACATGGAGACGCTTCAATAGGACACATTCACTCTGTAGCTTGGAGAATATCAAACATTTGCAAATTTGTTCACTGTTCTTCGCGTCTCTGCTAGCAGCCACTTGAAAGTTTCTTCATCCTCGTTCAACACAAACATGTTTATGTTTGCTTCTCTATTATCTTGCAACTGGAGCAAAAAAGAGAGCAGGTGATGCCATGATAAATACAAAGATTCATTTCAGTAGTCTGGAGACAAGTGCTAAAGGGCTGAGGAAGACACAAGGTATTCCATCTGTAAGCAATAGGGAGTGGAGAAAAAACAGGAAATGATACACTGGAAAGAGTAAATAACATGACTTAAGACAGGGCCATGCCTGGTAGCATCTGCTCATCAGTCCTAACAATTGTTGAGTCAATGCATGCATTATGTCAGCCATGTGTGATATGTAGATCGCTTTCCGGCACTCATAAAAAAGAAGCACAAACAGAACAATTCACTCTCTGCATACTCCCAATGTATTACTTCTGCACTGTTAGAAATTCTAGTGGAATGATAGTTTTATTCTTTTTATTCAAAAATTATAGGCCTAAGTCAAAGCCCCTTTAGAGTAAAAAAATGTAACAAACCAAAAAAACTAAGAAGTTGATTGTTCTTTTTACAGTTTTGTTTGTTGTCCTAAATAAAGTTAAATGTGAGAAGAACAAGTTAGAACCCCAAGTCAGTCAGAGTTAAAACTCTGTCTTGCTTGACAAGAACTTCAACTGACTAGTCTGCTAAGTTGTTGAACTCTGACTTGACTTGACTTCAACAAAATTGAGATGACTTAGTGCAATTTCCCAGGGCGGTTCTTTTAAATATTCACAACACTACATTTAACTTCAGAAATTTTCGCACACATATTATTGTTTAATGTGTAGTACACAAATGTGTCAATTTTTAGGGAGTTTTTATATTGTATAGACTTAAAAAATACTATAAGAGTTAGATATATATTTTGTGCTCTTTGTGCCATTAAGAATGGTACCAAAGCCATTTCTGTCAAATGAAAATTGTGGCTAAGTTATGCAACTATGACTTGACTTTAGCTGACTCAAGTCTGACTTGACTAGACAGAGCATTAACTTGCTGCTTGGGAACCTAACTATGACTTAACTTGTCGACTTTATAGAGTCGACTTCGGGGTCTAGAACAAGTACATTGTGATGTCTTATGAGTTTATGCGAGAAAGCTCTGAGGACCTTGAGACAATTGTGACTTACAAGATTAACTGCTTCATCTTCGATATTAAGGAGAGCAATATCTTTGTTTCAAAGCTATTGAGCTACTTGAAAGTTTCGAAAACTCACATCTTTACTCCAAGTAAGAAAATCCCAATTTGCCCCTAATTAGGAGTAATCATTTGAGATGAAAACTGTCTGTAAGATGCATTGTAGCTTCCATTAGACATTAAAATCTAACAAATTTCCATTTGCATCAATCACCTCAACCATCCTAATTTGAAAGATGGATATCGCAAAGGGAGGGACAATGGCATTTCGGGCCTCGTGGTGAAATAGATCAACGGGCCCCTACGTCAATACCATCAGTGTTATTTCCAATTAAATATTAAAATACCACAGGCCTAATTTGGCTAATTGTTTTAAAATATTGGGTTGGCGGCCTCCACATTAGAGGGTTCTGTCCTTTTCAGTTAGTGTAGTTGAACACATAATCATGAACCTGACAATGAAATTGTGCTCTTTAAAAAACAAAAAAAATTTACATGAGAGTGATTGGGCTTGTGGCAGTTGCCAATTTGCCACATAGGCCGGTCCGCCCCTGAATTGCCACATAAATAGTGGAGACCAGGGTGTGATATGCCATGACGAAACTTGAGCCTCCCAATGTTGGAGCGAACTGAAACAACATGGTGGACCATGACAAAAATAATCAAATATATTGAGTCATACTCTCAGGAGCTGCACTCAAATATTATAAGCTATTATATAAATATTTGATTTTGATTTTGATTTTTTTGATTTTATTAAGAAACACCCACATTGGCCTGAGGGCCGCGAGATTGGATGGTTATACAACAATGTGATGTGGTACAATGGCATAATTATTCACAAATGAAGCAATTTTGAATTTGACAATTTGTTTGATATTTTTCAAAGGTTATCAACTTGTAGTAGTAGGTAAATCCTTCTAGACTGTGTGTAAATATTTTGGAGTATAAGGTTGTTTCAGTATTATTGAGTAATTCGGAGACCTTTATACTTGTACAGTTTTTTGTCCGTGCAAGTCTCATATTAGGGATGAAAAATTTTGAAGTATTCCTTGTGTTGTAATCAGGGGATCTATGGTTCACTACATTATAATATAATTTGTATAATTGCAATTGGTAGATGTCTTCAATTTTCATTATTTTTAGTTCTTTGAAAAGTGGATCAGTGTGTGCGTTGTATTTAGAATTACTGATCACTCTGACGGCTTGCTTTTGCAATCTATATAGTTTCGAAGCTGCATGTCCCCAAACAAGTATACCATAATACATCTTTGACTGAATTAGGGCCATGTATATCTGTCTCAGAACTTGTCTTGATATATATTTCCTAATTGCACGGAGACATCATATCAATCTGGCTACGGAGAGACAGGTTTTGCTGATGTGCTGCTTGAATGTTAACTCTTTGTCAAATACTATTCCCAAGTATGTGAAACAATCGACTGATTCAATTTTCTCATTGTCAAAGACCAAGCATGGTGGTGAAAAATTTCTTAGTTTATTGTTGAAAGTCATAAATTTAGTTTTCTTGGTATTTGCAGCAAGCTTATTCACTTTTAACCATCTGGAGACATTATCCAGTTCATTGTTAATTTTGTGTACATTTTGGGGTTGTACAGTGATGTTCAGTTGTGTAATAAGGGTTGTATCATCTGCATAAATTATTATATTGAAAAGGTCACTTGCAAATTTGATATCATTTATATAGACATTGAATAACAGTGGGCCTAGAATTGAACCTTGAGGTACTCCTGAAGTCACTGAACCCGTCATGGATGAAGTACCATCTATTTCTGTAAATTGTTCTCTGTCCGACAGGTAACTTTGGAGAAGTCTTCGCTCATTGTCATTTACTCCATAATGTTCTAACTTTGATAAGAGTATTTGATGATTGATTGTGTCAAAGGCTTTCGACATATCAATAAATATGCTGATTGGAATCAGATTATCTTCCATCATCCATAGCAATCTGTCTGTCAGCTCTTGGGAAGCCAGTCCTGTGGAATGAAATTTGCGGAAACCAAACTGGCTGGTATAGAGTAGTTTGTGCTTTTCAAAGTAGTTCTGCAATTGTTTATGTATAACTTTTTCAAATATTTTTGATATGGAAGGTAGAATAGAAATGGGTCTAAAATCGTCTACATTTGTTGCTCCAAGTTTCTTTGGTGTAGGAAGTATCTTAGCTATTTTTAACTTCTTGGGAAATATGCCTGTTGAGATTGTCTGGTTAATCATTAAGGTTAAAGGAAAACAGATCTCATATCTGATTTCTCTCAATAACTTACTTGACATTCTTATAATATCTTGAGTAGCTTTAGGTTGGAGCTTATCTATGATATCAAGAACATCCTGCTCAGAGACAGATTCTAGCTTAAAGGTGTTATCTCTTGGTTCGTTTAGATAATTATTGAAACTTGAGATGTTCTCAGAATCAATATTGATTGTATTTGATAGTTTTGCACCAACATTGCAGAAATGGTTGTTTAGCTGATCTACTATTTCTTTTTTGTTTTTATACACCTGATCATCTACTTTTATCTCTGAAGGAAATGATTTAGTCTTTTTGGATTTGCCTAATATTTCATTTATAGCAGACCAGGTCTTCCTGGAATCATTTTTAAATTTCTTGAAGTAGTTATCATAATAATTTTTCTTTGCTTCTTTTATTTGTTATATTCTCCATAGATGAAGCAACTTACATATTCTGAATCTATTTTCCATAACCGAGAAGCTTATTCATATTTGATATTTCTTAATGCAATTTCATAGCGCAATGTTTACCTTCAAACATCGGCATTTACGCCAAAAATGGGTGAAAAAGTGCATTTTTTGCCACTCAATGTCATACCATAGTTCCATAACCTATGTAAGCAATGTTAAATTTACTTAATGTTGCTGTCCTGATCAATACACAACTTTTGACATCATTTTTGTTTTTCTGTGTCTTCCCATTGACGTGCGATTAATTTTTTGCTAAAAGTGAAAAACAGAAGATGTGTCCACTCAGGTCCTAATACAGCAAGGATATTATGCACTAATACTCTCTTGTGATTGGCTGATACAATCCAAGTGAGAATATAATATCATATACGTTTGCTGAAAACTTGATATTCTTGACAGCTGAGACTAAAATAATGTCCGAGTGTTTTTGGTTATTCCTGATCTATTTATAATTTAATGAACTTGTCACAGTTTTCTATGATATTAAGCAAATTAGAAAACATTTCATGCGCGTTTTGCATGACACCGAAAAATATTTAATGTTGCGCAAGAAAAAGACATTACAAACAGTCATATAAAGAATATAATTAGAGCTCTTGCAGACTCGCGGTCCACCAGAAAAATAATTTTTCTTCTTTTCAACTTGCAGATTGGCTGTGCCACGTCATTCACAGCTACCCTGACCACATCATACACTTTTTTTTGTGAAGTTTTAACAAAAAATATTACCTCTCCTAAGTTGTGACATACATATTCATAATTAACAGTTTCAGATCTCTCGAAGCAATTGATTGAATGCTAGAGTGTTTCATTGTTTTCTGTTGGTTGTTTCAATTAGTTTCTTTGTAAAAACAATAAATAATCGCTTAAATCACGCCGAAAGAAGTTGTTATATGATTTGAAAACTTCAGAATTTTATGGCACTTATTGGAAGGGCAAATGCAATTAATCCCTGCAATGGGAGGATGCCAAAAATAGTAGATCAGATATTTTAGTCAAGTGGCTATTATAAGACAAAAGAATACAGTAGCTGGAATGAGATTTAATCAACTGAAGAGAGACACTGGAATAACCCGCAAAAGGCACAGTATACTTTAAAATGCGTATACAGAATGAATACTGCAGCTGAGAAATGATTATTAAAATGGGAAACTTGGGAAATCCACATTCAAACATAATAATTATGAGTATAGTCAAGTGGTGAGCAATGGCAAACAGTACAAAGACAAATAATTAAAAAATTGGTGGAAGTACAGGATTGTTACGAATGGCAATGCTGCCTTTTGATTGAACTGAAAAAACAGTGCAAAGTTCAGATAAAGGTTAATGAACCAACCTTTGGACCCTTGAATTGGCATGACCCAGACTACCAGGAATAGGAGAGGACTGTTACACAGCCAGAAAGATAAAGGGTTACTACATCAAAAGAGAAATTGAAAACGACAATGAATTATTAAGGCTATCATTCAATATGGACAACCAGCCAGTCTGCTCACAGACTCTGAACGAACAGCACAGCTGGAGAGTCTGCCAGAAATCGGATGACCTCCAGCTGACACATTTATTAATATTCGAGTAGGTCAGGTCATGTCTAGGTAGAGGGACCTCATCACTTGTGCTCATACGCACAGCTGAGCTGCCAGCAACATATAAACAAAGCGCAATCAACAATTTTAAACTGTCAATGAGTGCACATGCACTGCCAATGAGCACCATAAAATTATGAAGTTTTCAAATCCTTTAACAGCTATTGCCAGCATGATTTAAATGATAGTTTAGGGCGTTCTCCAACGAAACTAATTGAAACAACAAACGGACAACAATGAAACACTAAAGCATTCATTCAATTGCTTTGAGAGATCTGAAACAGTTAATTATGTCTGTAACACCAAAGAAGAGTTAATCTTTTTGTTACAACTTCACAAATAATGTATGTTGTGGTCACTGGTCAGGGCAAGCTTAACAAGCTTATACTGAGAAGTGAGGGTGCTCGTGCGTGGCTGTCTGGCTGGCTGCCAAACAGGGACTACTCACATCTTGCTGGGTAGAAAAAGCATGGTTCCGTGAAAAAAGAAGTTCCACAATGGGTACCACTTTGCAGCAAGAATATGTTTCAAAGCATGAACTGGCTGATTAAAAATTCTTCAATAGTCAACTTTAGGCCCAATTCAACATACAAATTCATTACTCCACAACACTACAGAAAACTAACAGTTGCTAAATCTGAAATCTGTTAGAGCTCACTGACAGTGTCAGATCGATTGTAGATTCTGTTCTGGATTCCAGAGGGCAGCACATACACTTTTGTGAACCTGTTGAGCTCTAAGTTTAGAGTGACAACCAGCAGTGATAACAGAAACATAAATTCAGGGATTATGGACTGACGCTGCCCATTATTATGTTGAAGATAAGCTTAATTTGCTGTTTTAATGATAAAAAAAAAAACTTAACTGAATTTGATTCTGCTTATCACATGGTAAGTTAATGTAAATAATACTCTGTCGTGATTAAAATAGACAGAGATCGAAGAGCCGCTTTCTAAAATACAGGTATCTCCACTGAACTATTGTTATATGGTAGTAAAGAACTTGAACCTAATGTTAATATAGAAATAATAATGAGTACTTTAAATTATATTAATGCATCCAATCCACTGAGCCTGTAATAGGTCTGTCTCCATTTGTAGTTCTGAATTTATGTACAGGTGGTGTCTCCAAGTAATAGGAGCTTTGATAGAATCCCCTTTGCATTTCAACAAGGTTATTGTTGTTGTTGATCAAGCCAATGAGTCTAACTTAATGAGTGTGTTTGTTGAACGTTTAATTGTTTGGGTCAGCTACACTGTATTGATTATGTTCTCAAAACAGCAGTTCAACAGAAAAGTGTGTTGTTATCATACAGATTGGGGGATTATAACGCGTTAACAACCAGATTATTATTAACTGTTGGTCAAAGGATTTCATTTACTTTGCAAACATGTGATACATCTGATATTGCAAATTTTGTAAATATCATGAGTTTGTAGTTGCAATTGATATGTAATGTTATGTATGACAATAGAGAGAAATATTGATGTCCGCCAATTGATAACATGAATATGGAACAGACCTATTAGATTTGATGGTAAAGTAATTAATAAATATGTTAAACCAAATAATGGTGTTACACCAAAGAAATCCAAACACAAACTATTAGTGTCAACTTAACTACAATAGTATGTACTTGTGCAGGTTATGCAATGCTCAATCAAAGAGGGTGATAGGTTTCAAACTTGGTTTGAAAAGAGGTTAAGACGAACTTCACAAGGGCACAAGAAAATGTCATCCATCGTGAGCTTCCCAATTATTATACTCATTATTGTCACAAATCTGAGCAGATGATGAAAAGTATAAATTTTAAGTATCAATTGCTTTGAGTCTCAAGCTTTAAAAAAGTTCCTGACTGTTTTTTCCTCAAGGTTTATCACTTCATGGGATCATATTTCGGTTGCTGAATGAAACATATCTTCCAGCGAACCTTCAAGAACATCATCCAGGCTGGATATTGATAATGAATTGTTGGTCCCTTGTTTCAGCGTCTATGCTAAACAACTAAAATACCCCTCACTGTGACCTTACTTGGGCCAAATATGTAACATGCTGTGATATGTAAAGGATGTAGTTCTTTTTCATACCTCATCCACCAACAAGACTGGCTATTAACTGGCCTACGAGGGTTTTCCAAAAGTTCTGTCCAACTTGCGATAACTTTTGCAATATTTGATACAGATACATGATATTTAGGTCAGGTAATATTGAAGTAATTTGCAAATGATCCTGAAAAAATCAGATCACAGAAACAAAAATAAGTGGCCAGTTTGTTGCCATAGAAACCAAAAGTCATGAAATGCGGCCCAGGGCACTATCAGAGACACATATTCATTATATCTTGTCAAAAAATGTAAGTTTTACTAGGGTTACAGGACAAGAAACATATTAAAAATAATCTCTAAAATTTCACAAATTCTTGTAATAATGAAATTGACACTGCGTGCATTTCCTATTACCCTATATCCCTTAAAAAATCAATGCCTCATAGTCCTTGTATGAAGATCATAGTTGGTGTTTCGCAGATTTTTTGTTCTTTACGATGGGTTTTCCATATGTTCTGTCCAGCCTGTCACAACTTTTGCTAGATTTTTAATATAAAAATGTATTTGGGTCAGTTGATATTGAGATAATTTGCAAATGATCCCCAAAAAATCTGATCTTAGAGGTAAAAATAAATTGCTGATTTGCTGCTATGGAAACCAAAAGTCATGAATGCGACCGAGAGCTTGTTAACAGACAGATACTTGACATATCGTGTAAAATACATAATTATTACAAGAGATGTAGAACAGAATATTTCGAAAACATTCATAGTCATTTCACAACTTCCAAAAATAATGACTTGGACCTTGTAAATACGTTTTCTCATAATTTCTATCAATTTCTGAATATGATACCTCAATCTTCATGTTAAGGTCACTTTTGTCATTTTCCAGTTTACTTTTCTTAGGTTTTCCATTGTGTCTTCTCTTTATTCAGAAAAAGTTTATACAAACTGTATTTGGTTCTGTCCTTCATACTGTCTTCCTTGCATGTATAACAAAAGGTTCTTGCACTCACTGCTAGTTTTATCCAATTAAAATGAAAAAATGTAACAGGTGCATTTATGATGTCATCCATATCCAAAAAATTGCTCATCTCGTAAAAAACTGAGAAACTGCATGAGTGATGGTAAAGTAACTGAGATGTAACAAAATTACCAGTTTCCATTGTTATTAATGATTTTACAATTAACTGATTATATTTCATGAAAAAAATTATGAATATACTTCAATTCAATATATCAAGACACAGATAATGCAAGCAGGTGTTCAGTTCATTATCAGTGAGCACTACAAAGTCTGTGCCTCATTTCATGACTTCTGGTTTCCATGGCAACAGATTAAGCATTTATTTTTAATTTTTTGATCGATTTTTTAGGGGTTATTTGCAAATTATGTCAATATTATCTGACCCGAATATCATGTTTCTACATCAAATCTAGCAAAAGTTATGACTGTTTGGACAGAACTTATGGAAAACCCCTCATAATTAGCTGTACCGTCTACATTTTTCCATGCACTGTAAATTCTGAAATTCTGAGTTAGCTCAAATGATTGAGTGAGATGGTTGCACAATTTGTTTGAGCCATGATAGCTTGCTGTTTTGAGTTATGATAATCTTTATGTTGTTATAACTTGCAAACAACAAGCTATCTTGGCTCCAAGGAATTGTGCAACCATCTCACTCAATGAATTAAGCTAACTCAAAATTCAAAATTTACAGTTTGCCTTTGCACTTCCCAGCACTCTCTTCCACTCTCCTGTGTGGTGTGTAAAATGGTGATGTTCAGTTAGTTTCAATTGATATATATATATATATATATTGCAAGAATAATGTATTCAAAATTGTTTTTAACATAAAAAAGCAATGAGTTTGAGATTACTTTTTCCATATTTAGCTGATTCAAAGTGATCTGCTTTTAGAGTGACGTTGGAAGTGAGGGCATGTAGGGGAGAGGGTAAGAACTGAAGGGTGCAGAAGGATAAGCCTCCTGAGGGCAAGGCTTTAAGAAATATTTTAGAGTTGTACTCTATCCATAAGCGGCAAACATCCTGAAAGTATCAGATTTTACAAAAGCTCACCAGAACTTTTTAAAACTTCCTCCCAAGCAGTTCATTAGACCTTGAGACAAAAGCATCAACTTACAAGATCAACTAAAATCTTTCTTTGTACGCTAAGAAATCTTGTTTGTCACAAACAGTTGGAAAGCCATTGAGCTTCAAGAAAGTTCTGCCAAACTATGAGAAAAGCAAAATAATCTCCTAATCAGGAGCAATCAGATGAGATGAAGTCTATTGGGAAAAGTATGGCTTCATAAGACAAAGGAGCTTCATCAACTTGACAGGCATTGAAACTTCTTGTACTCTTATACAGCGATATCTCAGTAGACATACAGTACAACCACCAAAAAAGTAAGAACATTTTCTGTCAGAAGTCCTCTGTTTACCGTCTTAGCCCTTCCTTCTCCTCTCCACTCCAAATCTCCTCACGATTACATTTCATTGCTCATCACTACTACAAGAACTTCATAGACTTAATCCGAGGCACTCCATTAGACCTTGACACAACTTATAAGATCAACTCAAATCTCTCGCTGTACGATGAGGAGTCTTGTTTGCTACACATACAAGCAATCCGAAAGCCATTGAGCCTCAAGAAAGTTTTAAACTATCGTACCAAGCTCTGCAAAAAGCAAAATGATCTCCTAAGCAAGATCAATCAGATGAGATGAAGACAATTGGGGAAAATTATGGCTTCAAAAAACAAAGGAGCCTTACAATGTTTGAAAGACATTGAAACTTTATCTGCTCATATAGCGCTATCCATATAGACATATGAGGCTTTTTTTAAAATGCCTATCACTTACTGTCACTCCCACCATAGATATTATGTAATATGTTCAATCTCTGTCAGCTATAAGGTCATGCCAGTACTTCGTAACAATCCCATATTCTTTGCTTTCCATTAAAAATCACCCCGGTTTACTCATTTGGGTGTTTGCTCATGGTGTAAACCAATTATTCATGATGGATTTCAACGATATGTTTATCACACTGAAGCTATGGCTAGATAAGTGACATCTTGCCTCTTCCTCATTCTTTTTATTTGATCAGTGAATATCACAAGATATATGTTGAGTGCCAAGTCAAAAGGAAAAAATGTTTTGGTAAGGCCAAGAATTATTTGCAGTATTCTCATTTTATTTACAATAAAGGATGGTTGGAGTTGTTAAATTTGTACTTTTTCGTTCATTGCACATCTTCCACTTGTTGATCAATGTGGTTAAGCTGAGGAAGAATAACGAAGAACAACTCTTTTTGTTGATTAAGGTCAATATTTGCCATAAGACTGTGCAACACACAACAAGCGAAGGTCATAACTTGTTTTTGGTATCAGTCGAAAAAAAGGCAAAGAAGCCTGATATTGAGCAAGGGAAATGAATGACAAAAAGTCATGCAACGAATAAGAAGTAAACAATTCTAGTTGACCCATTCATCATCAGACTCCTGGTCCCCTATCATATTATTGTCTGGAATGAAGACAAACTATATTTTCATATCTGACAAAAAGCAACAATAAAAGTCGATATGCTTTTTGGTCTCTCAAAGGTGGGAAGACATTTGCCATCCCACGCAAACTGATGCAATAAGTTATTAAGTGTCAGTAACATATGGTTATTTCACACTTAGCTTGTCGTTAGAGGATAGTAATACATTTTACATCATGCTTGGGTTAAAAAGAAGATATCAAAACGAAGATAGAAGTGAAAGCTTGACATTGTAAGTCACAACTAATTGTTGAAGTTTTTGTCAGATTTCATATGGTTTATTATCGTTTTCATAGCTATGTGATTTTTGAAAACTTCGTTTTGCAGTTAAACCGTGACATCATCGGTATCTGTCAATGTGATTGGTCTAATCTTCAATCTGTGACATATCAGTTCAGAGTTTGACATCACAGTTAATGACAAAGGAATTTAAAACTGTCAGGCAATGTTACTATTTGTGAACAACCACAACAAACAACGCATGTCTAAGTCGAGTGTTGCACCTCATTGTTTTCCAAACAAAACGAGTTGCTGTTTTTCACAAGACACCAGTCATCACAATTTCAAACAACCTTTTTGTCAGTAATTGCAAAGTTTTCCTTTGAGGCTAAGTAGTCTGTTGGTATTGGTTCAGTTACAGTTTATTGAAGCATCTTCCAGCCAAGCTAAACTAGTGAAACATACATCATCCATGTGTCACTGCACTTTGTCTGTTTGCTGAAATCTGTGCTTGTAATAAACGAAATTATTTAGCTAAATCCCTGACATCACAGTTTTGAAATGAAGCAAATTGCAAACTTGAAAAACATGTAGCTATGAAAACGATAATAATTAGGTCTGGTGACAACAGTCTTTCACACATTTATGGACTGTTTATATTATTGATAGTATTGAATTGGCAAAGCGCGTAGTCTCTGAGCAGAGCATACAAATGAGAAATCACAGATCCTGCTTGTAATCTAGGTACCGAGATTTCAGAAATCAAATTGCAATCAGAAATCAAATTGTAATCAGCGTTTCATGAAAACATTTTTCTCTAAAGAACGGAGCCAACAAGATTTCAGCATCTTAGATTGTTTGTTTGTGTTTTGCGCCTCTGCAGCACCTTAGTGGGCTATATTGAGGCAGGCGATCACCGTATGATGATGAGATGTGAAGACTGAGTCTGACACACGCCCTATTAATTCAAGGATACCCAGGGTCTTTCAGTTGCCCCAGCATAGAATACTGGATACAACCTGCCTCCATTTAATGTCCCATGGGCTCAGACTAAAGTGAGTTCCCGGGGTGAGATTTGAACCCATGCCCTCAAAGCCTTCAGCATCTCAGAAGAAAAGTGCTTGCTCTCAGATATTAATGGAGATTATAGGCAGAACAACAACAAGTCTATGGTTTCCCAGAAGAGACACTTCAGAACATATTTGTTGAAGAAGCGTTATCTTTTTTTCTATTGTTGAATGACATTGCTGATGAAAATTTTAGTTGCTGGGTCCGTTGCCTAATCTTTCTTGAGATTTTTATATTTTGAAATAGCATCTAGTCAAAATGAATTGCATTTAATTTTTTTGGCAATTGGGCTAAAAAGTACTAACAGCAAGTAAATGATATATATTGCAGCTTATGTAGCCTCTCAAGCTATAAAAAGCCTATCAGTTCCTCTTCACGCTGACTGATAATCAAATGGAAGGATCTTATAATCACAATATCAAAACATCAACCCCGTATTAATTATTTCATGACCGTAATAAAAATAAAACAATGAAAATTCGGAAGAAGTCAGAAAAGCACTTTTTTCATGCACTTGAACCAACCAAGTGGTTGCTAGCCACATTGTCTGGCACTATTATGGAAAAAAATCAAGAAGTTGCATATGCTGCAAAAGAAATATGAAGCCACAGTAGTGAGCAGAATATAGGAAGACTTATTTAAGGTCACACACCACCATACATCACCCAGCTCATAGTCTCCTAACATATTGTTTTGGAAGGAGACAAACTATCTTTTGATCTCATACACTTCCAATCAATCAGAGGGAAAGGCATTTTGACCTGCATGCTTGTTGTAGGTGAGTGAAAGATGTTTCGATAACACTAAAGTATGATTCAATTTTCTCTATCAAACAAAATCACTTCATTTTTTATAACAAAACTATTTGCTACATTTCCTAGTGATGGATGGATGGATGATTGGACTCTATGTCCTCTATTCACACGGCTAGAGGTGGTTGAAAGTTGAGGGCTACATCATGATAAATTCTGTGGCCATGCATTGTAAATTAGGATAATAAGGTAAAATTGGGTCAACAATCTAAAACTGTTGATTTGGCATTATACAAACATTATTTGCATTACTTAACAAAAATTTAAACATTTGTGAGCTATGTTATATTTTGTTCCAGTCATTGTGATAAGGTGGAAACTTAAAACCCAAAGCATCGCTTCACCATTGATAGAAACTGCCAATTTGCAATGGAACTTACCATTTCCTTCCACATGTCCTAAAATTTTGCAACAGAAGGTTAAGGCTTAGCACATGTACAACAATAAATAGGAAGACCTGCAACAATTCAAGCACTGCAGGGAACATTGGCATTGACAATGAAGCATGGGCAGGGACAGTGACCTTTTCAAGTGGATAGAAAGAGATTGGCCATCAAGTATAGGACAATACAGAGTGGAACAAAGAGGAAACAAGATAAATGATAGGGGAAAAAATTTAACAAACTTTAAGACTGGAGCTGCCATTGAGTAGCATCCAAGAGAGTTTCAAACTATAGACAAAGCAATATGGCAGTTTGCATCGATTACGAGGGTTCCCATATATGCACTCTGATCCCTCCATCTGACTGTATGACTTGAATGGTGAAAGCCAGAAGGGCTTATGTAAACAGTATTTATGAAGCACCCTCTGATTCATATTCAGATGATAAAAACTGATAAAGTGGTATTTATTGGAAATATTACTATAAAATAAATGTCTGCTCACTTCACTGGTAGCAGCATAGAATATGCAATTTGTGGTCTGACTTTTGCTTATGTAATGGCAAAGCTGTCCTTGCTATGTCAAACAAGAGTTTTATTACACTTTCAGAAAGCCAATATTGCCTACTTGAATCAATAATTCATTCATAAATAACAAGAATTCAAACAACTGGTGGTCTTGAAATAGTCGCTTTGATTCTCTGTTAAATTGTCTCACAAGGACACAATATCTCTACTATTTGAAATATTTCAGTCAATGTATGGCATACTGAAAGTTTGAAATGAATTGCAGTTCAGCTTATTACAAGTATGCTGTGATGTAAAAGCAAGGCACTTAAACTAATCCTGATCAATTTCAAATACAGCAGGATCATTTGAAGAAAATGCCATTCTCATTTGAGAATTTAAAGATGTTGTTTGTATTTTCCTCCAAAGTTCCAATGCAGACCAACGTAGTACCTAAAACAGGTAGTACATTGTATATGCTTCTGATTGTCTGAACAGAATGGGACACAATTCGGCAGTTGCTTATCTTTATACATGTATTGCATATATGTTATGCTTGTTAGCAAATGCATCTCTACCATTTCTGACATTCATACACATGACTGGACATGCAAACATGCTGAAGGCTTTTGTATGTAACCCATTATCAAAAAAAGTACAGGTCATCTTGAGTTTTTGGATGATGAAACAAAGCAATGAGTTTTAGATCTGGATTTGGACCATACAGTACACTGTAAAATTTGAATTTTGAGTTAGCTTAATTTATTAAGTGAGATGGTTGCACAATTCCTTTGAGCCAAGATAGCTTGTTGTTTGTAAGTTATAACAATGAAAAGAGTATCTTAACTCTAAACAACAAGCTATCTATAAAGTTAGAAACAAATTGTGCAACCATCTCACTCAATCATTTGAGCTAACTCAGAATTTCAAATTTTACAGTGTACTGAAGCGATATCAAACCAGTTTTTTGTTCGTTAGGGACATAGAAATTGTATAACAACACAATTTTTTGCCTTTTACATTGAATCAACTTCCCATTACACCACTTGATAAAGCTCGGCAATGTGGTTGATGCAAATCATGGACCATCTCTTTTTTGCTGGTTTGGATAAAACTGAGTCTCTTTTGTTAGTTATCAATGCTGATGGCAGCTATGCTCTTCTGGGATAGTTGGGGCTTTCCAATTAATCATCGCACACCTGCTGTAGCTTTTGCCTTTGTTGTCAGGTGTCAGGGCATATGCAAGAGAATGACAAGTTTTTAGCACCTGCACCAGTCTTGCAGATCTATTCTTATCTATCCTACTTACAGCTATCTCATTGTCTGTGACTGGATTTGTGAATCAAGTTTGAAGCTTTCTAATGTAAATACATATCTCTATGCCACTGCCAGGGATAAACTGAACCAGACTTGGCCTTTTTAAGTTCCAGCTGTTCGCTGATTAGTATGTAGGCTATGGGTCTTTGCTGTTCCCTACAGCATAAAAACAAATCAACTGCACTTGACACAAATCTGATGTAAGTATTGGACTGCTGAAGGCCAGCAATAAACATGTGCTCAAGACAACCAAATTGCTATATGGCCCATTGCAGTTCAGACTTGGGTTCAGCATACAGACTGATGGGAGAAGAAATCTGCAATAAGTATAACAAAAAGAAAGAAATGAAAAAAGGCATATCTTTGCTTAGAAACCGTCTGACACAAGATTGGAACAAAACTGCATTCAGCGCACTGTCTTGCCACCTTACATCGAAAATAAAGAAACTCACATATTTTGATAGTTGAAAATTGATTCTTGTCTGTGTGTTGCCTCTAACTCCTGCCAGACACATGTTGTTGTAATTTGATCTTTAAATGGATGCGTCAGATATCCAGCAATTTGAGCAGGAGCTTTCATTGTTAATGAATAAATGCGTCTTTGCATGTTTCATCATTCGTTGTCTGTGCTACACAAGTAATATAATGCTGCTGATCACATCTGTGACAACCAATTGAATTGCACACTGAAAATGGTAAAATTTTTGACAGGATGCGGTCAGAGGCGGACTGGCGGCATTTCAGGCCCCGTGGCAAAAGAGGTCAATGGGCCCCTACGTCGCTACCGGCAGCGTTATTTTCAAATAAGAATAGCTGAATTATCACAGCCTAAATAATTTTGCAAATTCTTATCAGGTTGGGGCCCTAACGTTAGGGTCTCAGGGGGTCAGTTGATTCTGTTTGGATCTCACAATCATAAACCGGATGGCAAAGTTTTGCTTCTGGGCTTCTTTCCTTGAATTTTTATTTTTTGGACGTCATGCATGGGCCCCCCTGATAGCGGGGCAGATTTGTCATGAATAGGGAAGAAATATTGCATTTATACATAGAAGCATGAAACTTGGCACACAGCTAAAAAACATTTTAAAGAAAATATTTAGATAGGGAGCCACTTCAGATTTGACCTGGTTGACCCATGGCAGCCATTTTCCAAAATGGCAGCTAATTTTCTCATTTTCTTGCTTTCTGTGAAGTGCCTATAGTTTGACTGTATGAAAACAGTGCTAATTATTCCTTCTACAGATCTAAAAAACATTTTCAATTGATTTGTGAATTGAAATAAGGAATTTTAGGGTGGTCAGGGTCCATTTTGTCAGAACTGTTGAAGAAAATGCAGCATTTTCGCGGTTTCCCATATTTTCGTGGGATCTCAATTGATATTTAAACAGACTACATATTTGAATTCCTTGCAAAAAGAGCTTTCAAATGAATGGTAGCATCAATACTTTTCGTGAATTTCTTGTCAAGATTAAACTAAAACCGAAATCTTCAAAAAACATTTTATTTTCATTTTTTCCATTTTCGTACCACATTTTTGAAACCCATTAATGCGGGTACTCATTTGAAAGCTCTTTTTGCAAGGAATTCAAATATGTAACTAATTTTGAGATTCATAAAGAATTGGCGCAATCATGCGTAACCGCGAAATCCAACATTTGAATCAATATTTCTACCAAAATGGATTCTAAGAAGCCTGAAAATAGTCCAGGCTACCAAAAAATGTTATAGTAATGTACTAAGTACCCAGGGAAGGAATAAAAAACACAATTTGCATGTTTTATATTTGTAGGAACTGCACAGAAAGCAGCAAAATGGAAGAATTGGCCGCCAGTTTGGAAAATGGCTGCCAGTAGCCACCTAAGCTAAATCTAAGGTGGCTCCCTATCAAAATATTTTCATATAGATGTTTTTTAAGTGTGCGCCAAGTTTCATGCTTCTATGTATAAATGCACTATTTTTTTACATACCTGCCCCGCTATGAGTGGATGGGCCCGTGGCAGCTGCCACTCTGCCACATAGGCCAGTCCGCCCCTGGATGCGGTCGTTAAATTACAAGCACTTCCTGAAATGCACTAGAATGTTCCTCATGAAGTCATATCCAAGCCATGTTATACTCCACCAAGACAGTTTTCTATTGTCTTTTGCTGTGGTATAACCAACAGATTTGTTAGTTATACCACTGTTGGGGATTAAGTCAGACTGTTGTACTACTTTTCTGCAAACAACGCGCCTAAAAATGACAACAAAGCCACAAAATTCAGTTAAAAATCGTTCAGGAGTCATATATGGAGTATAAGTCACTTATGCAACTCATTTTCGGTGTATAACTAACATTTCAGGGGTTATTTACCTCGGGCTAAAGCCCTCTGTAAATAACCACCTGAAATGTTAGTTATACACCGAAAATGAGTTGTATAACCTATACTTATTCTTCAGGATTCATAAATTAGGGAGCATTAGATCTTAGGCTTGGAATTTTCCTTTATGGGAAATTACTTATTTCACGGTAACGACAACATTATTACTGATTGTCTCCTTTCATAAATGTTTTGTTTCTAGGAGAAGTGTTTTTGTCTGTTAAAATACAAAGCAATGTTGCTGGATGAACAGTTTTGTCAGTTTTTGTAGTTTCTCTGATGTCTTGGCTTTATGTTGGTTGTCCTCGCATGTGTCCTGGTTGTGTGACAAATATTTGACACTTCCAAAAATAAATCAATGGTTTTTCTTTAATATCGGATTTCGTCTCCTTCATTTTAACTCATAATTATCTTGTGACATGGTGATATCGAAACATTTCACACCAGATTAAGTGGCTGGGTCCATCTGCACTTCCAAAGAGGAAACGAAATTTTCAAATGTCATTGTTGCATCATATATGTGACCTTATATATTGAATTATATTAGCCATACTGAATTATTGAAATGCCACAACCACTCTGGGGGCAATGTGCTCATGATTGAAGGTACCACTGCAGCAACTTATTCATATCTCAGCGTACTGCTACATTGTAAGAACCAATGGAGTTTGCCAGAAGTGAGTATCCTCTGTAATTAGAATACTCTTAAATTAGGTAAGAGCCATCCATATTGCGGGCTAATATAGCAGGAAAAAAATCATTTGGGATAAAGAGAAATTTCTGTCTGGAATCGATGTGTAAATAGTTATTTTAGGATATTGTTTTGGAAGTTTATCCCTAAATTATATAATGTCAAACTTCTGAGCTGAGATATGATGTACTTTTTATGATTTTCATGATATAGGGTTTAATGTTTACTTCTTGAACATGTCAGTATTCAAAGCTTAAAGTGAAAGCTATATTGAAGAATTTGCTGAAAGCCCTCAACAATCACACACATTTAATCAACCAAAGAAAGAAAAACTAACGCTGGAGACCAATCGTTATAAATAGGTACAGTTTCATCTGACCTTTTCCTGACATACTCTTTTATCCCACTTTATTGGTTGGTATTGTTGCAGATGTAAATACCATTTGTCTTCATGAAAAACAATACGTTTGGGGACAAGAAGTTACATGACAAATGGATGAGCAAGACCTGCTAGCTTATTGGCAGTCTTCGCATGACATTCTGCAATATATTTTCCTTTACTCTGGGTGTTGCTGTGTATATTTGTTAGTGTTGAATACTTGCATTCAATACAGTTTTTGGACATTATGACGAACACGCCAAATGTTAAAAAAGCCTTCATCAACCTGGTGAATACCAAAAACTGGGCTTAGAGGGCTGCACTTACTATATCTGTCTATCTATCTATTAGGGTTAAGGAGTAAGACAGACAGTAAAATTTTGTGATGTGCTTAGCTTGTGTATGAGTTGGTATTTGTTGCAAAAAGTTATTCATTATAGGGTGGATGACTAAGTGATATCAACAGATATATTAATCAAGCATAGAACGGGATGTTGTGCCTGATGCATAACAGTTTTGTGTCATGCACATCTTCTTTTCCCCTAACAAGCTCTCTTAATTACTACTTTTGGTTGCCTGGATATAAAGTCAGGTCAAAAAGATCAGTCAGCTAAGTTTATTAGTATGCTCACAATGCAGCATCATGCAGTAGGAAAGGCGCCAAAGAGAGGTCTGACGAAAAAAATTGAGTTTGTATAATTGCTTCTCGAAGTTGTGTGAGGAACTGGAAAACGTTATTAGTTAGGTATTTCTTGAACATAATTCTGTGTTTACTTTCTCATCACGTCTCTTGCAACTGACTAGACTTGATCCATTTTATTGAAAGTGTGAAAAGCCAGCACAGATACTGTAGCTGTCTATATATATATATTTTTGGAGAATAGACACTAGATACACCTGATGCCTCCTTTCCAACTTCGTGAGACTTGTCATAAAACCACCAGAGGATACCAGTTACGTTATATTTTATGTCATGCAAAGGGGGAGGGTTGGTCTAGTGGTAGCGTGCTGGACTGCTAATCGCTGAGTCCAAGGTTCGAGTTCATGGTTCGAGTCCAGCTCTTGTCGGGTCACCCGGGCCTATGTTGGAAGGCTTCATCTCTCAGATTAAGATTCAGATAATTTACTTACCAAATAAATACGAGTACAGTTGAAAATAAAATGACAATTACTAAACATGTGTTGAAAGAGACTCTTATAAAGCCTAAATGGTCACTGGCTTAGAGACACCCTTGCTTTATAGCCTTGCTCTCCTCCTGTCTCAAAAAGCCTACCAAGTGAACAAATACAGGACATAAAGCCCCAATCATCCATCTGTAACCCGTGTATACATGGACAAAGACTTCAGTGATGTTAAAATGGCTTTATTCAGCGTAACCATTCAAACCATTCAGACGATTTAAACCATTTAGCCTACAAATAAAATAAAACAATACTTGTAAGAATATGACACATATGAAACATGGTTATATGTACAAATGAATGATATGAGTATGTACATAGTATTACTTCTAATGTAACATACAATAAATTCACAATGAATTAATAGTAAGTTTATAAAGAATACACATGAAGTTTACAACTTACCCTGATTGGGCTAATTTGGTCACGAATAGCAAGCACATATATCAACAGTGTGTGTTCTCTCTGAACTCTTGCAGTGGAATGAAAACTTCCCAGAGATTAGTATAGAAAACAAAGTTAAACTGTTAGTAATAATCCTCATGGCTGAGTGAACCCACAATCATAAGGAACATTTGGGTTTTCTCTGATCCAATTGACCAGAGGACCAACTGGGTGTTACACACTCCCCCTCTTGGAGAAAGTTGTCCTCAACAAAACTATTTATATCCCACACTATGTACAAACCCAAAAAAGGTAAAAGTAAATGATGATGAAATGATATGACATGAATCAATCGACAAATTAAATTTATCTCATTTATTTCAAAATTCAAAACATACAAAAATTTATAACAATACAATTTAAGATTTGACGATGGACCATTCATCGTTATAAATTTGAAAATAAAACAAACACCATGAATTGTGGTAGCAAGTTTATTTCAAATTTTCTAATTGTGATAACACCTGAGACAATATATCAAGACGAGCTTGTTGGGTGTAGTTCATGACGTAATCACCAGATGTCTGCCACTTGGGACGAGTCCTCACTCGAGTCGACCTGCGCACTATAGCTGGCTGTTCAGGTGCGGCCTCAGCCTTTGGCACTTGAGGTTCCTGTGGTTGTCTGGCCACTTCCGCGGGATGTTCCTCAGATGCAGGCTCGCCGTCTTCTGATTCAACCTCAGCTTCAGATTCCTCAGCTTCACTGCCCTGCTGTTCCTCCGAGTTGGTTGACACAGTGCGCAGAGGTGCTGGTCTGGATCTGGTGTGCGGTCTTGAAACAAGAACTTCATCCTCGTCTGATGTGGAATCATGGGTTGTGGTAACTTGTGCTGGCCTGGACATTCTTGGCTTGGGAACTGGTCTGGGTGGCACTGCAGAGATGTGACCTAAAGGCAGCAGCAGATTCCTGTGAAGACGTCGAATCCTGGCATTGGCGCTGTCTTCAAGCTGGACGTCGTAGACACTGACCTTGTCCTCTGGGACACCAACAACTTTATAGACGCCGTCATCCCATCTGTCTGCCAACTTGTGGGGTCCGCCTTCCTTGAATGCCACACGTCGAACCAAGATCCTATCTCCAATCTCCAAGACTGTAGCTCTGGCCCTCTTGTCATAGTATTGCTTGTTCTTCAGCTGTTGTTCCGAAGCGAACTTGCTGGCTTTCTCATAAGCGGTGGCAAGACCATCCTTGATGCCTTGGACGTACTGGTTGTAGTCAACTTCCTCTGATGGTTCTTCTAATCCCCTGATGATGTCAACTGGGAGGCGCGGTTTTCTGCCGAACATCAGATGAAATGGTGAGTAGCCAGTAGCATCGTTCTTGGTGCAGTTGTATGCATGCACAACATACTGTAGGTTGTCTTTCCATCTCACTTTCTCCTCTTCTGTCAAACAAGCAAGCATGGACAATAGAGTAGAGTTGAATCTCTCACACTGGGAGTTGCCTTGTGGATGGTATGGAGTGGTGTGGGTCTTCTTGATGCCCAAGATGTCACACAGCTGTTGGATGGTACGAGACTCAAAGTTGGCTCCCTGGTCCGAGTGCAATCTCACTGGCATGCCGTAGTGGTTGACGAAGGAGTCCACAATTGCCTTAGCAGTAGTTCGGGCTGTCTGGTCTCTCGTTGCCACTGCCTGACTATACCGGGTGAAATGATCAGTCATGACCAAGATGCTACTGAATCCTCCTTTGGCTGTCTCCAATGACAAGAAGTCGATGCAGAGGAGATCCATGGGTCCTGCAGACTGCAAGCTAGCCATCGGAGCACGTTGGACTTGTGACTTCCTCCTGACGCAACGGTCGCAAGATGAAATGTAGTCTGAGATGTAGGTGCTCATCCTAGGGAAGTAAAATCTGCTCTTCACCAGATCTGTGGTGCGGTCTACTCCCAAGTGACCCATCTTGTTGTGGAGCTGGTACAAAACTTCTTTTTGAAGAGCTGTTGGTACCACGACTTGACTAACGTCTTCATCTTCTACAGTGACCTTGCGCCACAGCAATTCATCACTCACGAACAACTTCCTCCGTTGACGTAACAGTAGCTTGGCTTCAGCTGAGTCCACAGCATGGCTCTCTCCATTGATGATTCTGATGACCTGTTGGAGATCTTCGTCACCTTCCTGTTCATCAATCCAGGTTTCCTTGTCCCACCAACCAAAGCTAGACTGCTGGAATAGACCAGAACACTCAGATGACAAGCAAACGCTACTGATGAGGTCTGAAATTTGCGAAGACTCACAAACTGCCTGCACTGTAGGTGGAGATAACTGCTTCCAGTCATCTGCAGGTATGCGAGACAGTGCGTCTGCATCTGTGTTCTGCTTTCCAGGCTGGTACAAGATGTCAAAATTGTAATTGCTCAGCTCAGCAACCCAGCGCTGTCCACAAGCGTCCAACTTTGCAGAAGACAGAATATAGGTCAACGGGTTGTTATCAGTCTGACAGGTAAAGGTTGCACCACGTAAGTAGTCCGCGAACTTCTCGGTGACTGCCCACTTCAAGGCGAGAAACTCCAGTTTGTGGGCTGGGTATCTCCTCTCGGCTTCTGATAGGGTGCGGCTGGCATACGCAATCACTCTTAATCTGTTTTCTTCATCCCTCTGATACAGTATTGCCCCTAGCCCTGCTGATGTTGCAGCGTCTGTATGCAGCTCAAAGGGCTTCTTGAAGTCTGCATAGGCTAGCACTGGAGCGGAAGTAAGGGCATCTCTCAACTGATCAAAGCTCTGCTGTTGCTCATCTCCCCAGATGTAAGGTGGAGGCAGGTTCTCTGATGGAATTTTCCCTTTGCTGCCTTTCTTCTTCTTCTTTTGTCCACGAAGGAGCTGATGAAGTGGCTCACTGATGTGGGCAAAACGGTGGATGAAGCGACGATAGAAACTGGCGAAGCCGATGAAACGCTTCAATTCCTCTCTTGACTTAGGAATAGGCCAGTTCTTGACAGCAGCAACTTTGTCCTCATCAGTTGAAATTCCTTCACTTGTGATCCAGTGGCCCAAATACTGTATTTTCTGTTTGAAGAGATGACATTTGTTAGGATTGACCTTCAGTCCACATTCGCGTAACCGATCAAATACTCGACCCAATCTCTCGATGTGCTCTTCGATAGTCTCACTGAATACAACAATGTCATCTAAATACAGTAAACAACAGGATAAGTTCTCGGCACCCATGCAGCTCTCCATCATGCGTTGAAAACTGGCTCCAGCATTGCATAAGCCGAACGGCATTTTTACGAACTGGAAGAAACCGAGGGGTCCTGCCGTGAAACTGGTATACTGCCTGCTGTCTGGGTCAACCTCCAACTGCCAATACCCACTCTTGAGATCGAGACTGGAGAACCACTTGGCGTTTGACAATCGATCAAAGATGTCTTGGGGCCTGGGAATTCCATATGCACATTTCTTGGTGACGTTGTTGAGCTTGCGGTAGTCCACGCAGAAGCGAAGAGAGCCACATTTCTTCCTAACCAGGACAATTGGTGATGCAAATGGTGATGTTGATGGCTCGATCACACCTGTCGCCAACATTTTTTGAAGATGATCCCTCACTTCGTCCCACATATGAGGTGGAATGCGGCGATAAGGCATCCTGAAAGGTTTGGTACCCTCTTCCAACTCTATGATGTGCTGATGTCCCTTAGCCAATCCAAGATCGAAGTCATGGAGTGCCACTGCTTCTTTGTTGGAATTCAGAAGTCTTACAATGGTCTCTACCTGCTCCGGACTGATGCCCAAGTCATCCAGATGATCCAGCTTGAAAAACGTTGAAACATCCTGCTGCTCAGCGTTGCTTGTTGCTGTCTGAGCAGACATACTGACAAGGCTGACTTCCTCCACCTGACAAATGGCAGTCTTTGCTGGGATAGTGACATCCACTTGTGAGAAGTTGTCCACCTTCACTTGCCATCGTTCTTGTTGACCTTCAACAACAGTAGGAGTCACAATCAATCCTCCAGGCAAATTCACTCCATCGCTAGATAATAGCGCATGAGAACCTGAAAACACAAAATCAACATTAGTATCACAATCAATAAACAATTCAGATCGAGCACAAACAGTAACGCTGTCTGGATTAACTAAATGTACAAAATCACAATCATTATTTACAATTTGAGACGATAAACATTGATAAACTAATTTCCAAGGTCTAGAAATTTTACATTTATTCAAATTAAAAGAACCAGGCTTACCTTGTGATGATTCTTTCAGCAGCCACAAACAATGTTTCAGCACATTTGTCCCAAGGAGAACAGGTATCTTTGAGTTGAAGTTGGTATCCTCAACAACCAAAAACACAACATCAATTGGCTCGGTGGAACCCGTAACAGATTTATGAAGTTTGATAGGAACTTCGATAAACCCTGAGTACGGAAGTTCATGACCACCTGCCACTTCAATGTTGATGATTCTATCAACACTTTGAAGTGGAACTAAACCAATTAAATGCTCCTTGTAGAAGCTACAACTGATGGTACTCACTTGTGAACCAGTGTCTAAGAGACACAGAGTTGATATGCCATGCACATCTAAAACTGATTCACAACGTGGGCCAACAAAACATTTAGCAGCCTGACTACTATTGGGTCCATCCTGTGTATTGATGTGCGATTGACCCTCAGCACACATCACTTGTCTTTTAACTCCGGGCACTTGTTCCTGTAGTGACCTTCCTTGCCGCACTTGAAGCATGTGATCTTTGAAGAATCCTTGGGTGACGACTCATTCCCATCCTTGGGTTGTCCTCCACGCCCTCCAGACCTGTAGTTGCGTCCACTACTCTTCTGAGAACTGCTGGACATCCGCTTCTCCAAGGCAGACAAACGACTGAGAATGCTGGCAAGTTGACTGCTGATCTCAGAATCAGAAGTTTGGGCAACCGAAACCTGAGCCTTCTTGGTTGACTTTGGCTTATCATCGGTCTTCTCAGATGGCTCCTGATTTTCAGACTCAACTTCCCTAGCAGAAACAAGGAGTTCATCGTAAGTGGCGCCACCGTCTTTCTTGTGTCGAAGAGCACTGCGAATAGAAGATGACCTGATGCCTCTCCAAAACCTTTCGCGTAGCATGGATTCCCTTTCTGTGGAGGAAAGTAGTCCAGTTGGGGCTTTGACAAAAGACTTTCCAGTCGGCAACCCCAGGCACTGATGTTCTCACTTCCCTTCTGAGTTGCGGAGTAGAATTCAGCCAACAAGGTTTGCGCTGTTGCAACAGAAGCAAACCGCTTGTCAAAAGCAGTGATCACATCACTAACTGAAAACTCATCTCCAAGTGACTGTAGAACTGTTGCTGGAGTTCCCCTGCAGCTCCTCAGAACTGCCAACCTGCAGACTCTCTCTGAAAATCCAGACTTTACCAACTGTTGAACATCAAATCGCCAAGTGCTGTAAAGGTAGTCGCTCTTCCCTTCACCACCAGTGAACACAGTGAGCTTGGGGATGACGTCAACTGAAGGCAATGGAGATATTGGATTTGAAGCATCAAATGATGAAGTGTCACGGGACTCACGTCTCTTCTTCAACTGGCCAACTTCATTCTTCAAATCAGCAATGTCACCACTGTATTGATTTGACAAAGTCTTATTCACAGTCTTATAATCATGAGCCTTTTTCTTCCAATACTCAATCTCTTCTTGCTGTGTCGCAAATTCCTTTGGTGGCTTGCCAGGAGTCCTCTTGTGTGGATCCCCTCCATATGCTCCTCCATTCTCTTCACCAGACATGGTGATGTAGCAAGTACACAACAATAATCAATATACACAACGGAATGGATGAAATGAAGCGTAATGATAAATGAATGAAGTATTAAAATTTGGAAAATCCCAAAATTGTTAAAATAAAATTATAAAGTAATAAGTTTTAATTGAAATTGAAAAAAATAATAAATTTGGAATATGACTTAAAATTGGAATAACCCACTAAGTATTTTCCCAAAATTTATAGAAAATGTTAAAGTTAAATTTGGAATATAACTAAACTAGTAAAAGACAACTTCCAACCAAGTAGAAAGTTAAAGTTAAATAACTCCTCAGTTGGACACCCTAAATTTAAATTTGGAAAATTAAATTTGGAATAGTTAATTGTGAGAGAACACACCTAAGTTATTATCTACTATAACCTAGATATGTAATTTAATATTTAAGAGACTAAATTTAACTATCTCACAACATCAAAACTAAACAGTGATAAAGTTGTACTAACTATGCTAACTTAATGTACTAAATAATGATTAAGTTATGCTAAGTTAAATTAACTGTCAATAGAACAAATCTATAACCGGTATGCTATAGGCTTGTGATAATTTAAAAAGCTAAGTTCCGAAATTAAATGCTAAAGTAACTCACAATTGAATTTTATGACAAAAATAACAAAGTTAATTTAATATCAAAGTGTCAAATTATTCTAAGTCAACATCAACAATGTGTCAACATTGCTTTTAGAAATAAAGATTCTCAGCTGATCTGAGATTTGACCTGACCTATGACATTGATATTGTGATGGTCATTGACCTGATATTATGCTGTCTAAATGTAAACACACCAAAATGTCAACACTTCAAAATGTAAACACAAAATGTAAACAAAAACCTGGAAGTGATGTCACAGGAAATGACCTTTCTAGTGACCTGACCAGTAACCTGACCTAACCTAGATCTACCTGTCACACTAGAATGACCTAATAATCAGTTCACTTCCAAAAGATTAGACAAACATATAATCCGGTAAACATCAAACAACAATCAACAACAGATCAGTATCAAACAATGAGCAGCTTAAATTAAGTGTCAAAGCTTAGTGTCAAAAACAGCTCAACTTAAAGAATTAGCAAAAGAATTTAAGTCAATTTAAGCAATAATTTTCTCAGAATAAACTTTAAATTATATAAATCACATACCTTTGGTGATGAAATTCACTCATAAATCGAAATTTTCACCTTAGGTGACAGAGTTCATTAGAGTTCATAGATCTCACACTTAAAAGAGTCTTTTTTCTCCATGTCACGTTTTGTGCAGATTGGACTGTTCACGAAAGTCCAACGAATCACAGTGCAGCCCTCCGACCGTACGGGTTCCGTCCACGTTTCGATAGTCCTCCGGATGGACAATGATGCCGTCACGTGTCTGTCCTCGTTCCTTGAGCCTTGCCAACCAATGGTCCGGTCCCTTGCCCGAGCATAGGTACGCTTCTCGAGTCCCTTGGGTCCTACAGGTTCCAACCAACTCCAATGGCCAAATAGCTCCAGACCAGCTTCTCGGGCCCTCATTCACACCTTGGCAGAAATGTCTTTCCAGCCAGGTCTCCAGCAGCTGCAATTTCTTTCTGGTCTCTCAAGGACTGGTTCCCCTCATGGTCTGTGCAACTGTCTATCTGTGGTTCTTCTGTGATGCTGAAGTCCAACCACGCTCTGCTACCATGTAACCCGTGTATACATGGACAAAGACTTCAGTGATGTTAAAATGGCTTTATTCAGCGTAACCATTCAAACCATTCAGACGATTTAAATCATTTAGCCTACAAATAAAATAAAACAATACTTGTAAGAATATGACACATATGAAACATGGTTATATGTACAAATGAATGATATGAGTATGTACATAGTATTACTTCTAATGTAACATACAATAAATTCACAATGAATTAATAGTAAGTTTATAAAGAATACACATGAAGTTTACAACTTACCCTGATTGGGCTAATTTGGTCACGAATAGCAAGCACATATATCAACAGTGTGTGTTCTCTCTGAACTCTTGCAGTGGAATGAAAACTTCCCAGAGATTAGTATAGAAAACAAAGTTAAACTGTTAGTAATAATCCTCATGGCTGAGTGAACCCACAATCATAAGGAACATTTGGGTTTTCTCTGATCCAATTGACCAGAGGACCAACTGGGTGTTACACATCAATACATCAGGCGAGAAGTATTTGAATTGTATTACTTCCAAAATATTTGTGCTTAATATCCCAAGACCTAAGTGGTTATATTGTGTCGATATATAGGATTCCAACAACGAATGATTGTTTAAAATTATGTCGCAGGCTTGTAGTGATGCCAGATTAAAAATTACATCATGATGCCAGATTAAATATTGTTCCATGACGCTAGTGTAACAAGCCTCCTGATTGGCCAACAAGTCACCTGCATATTGTGATGTTCACCTGTGCGCGACAGGCAGGTCAATATGGGAAATGTTATTGACTGATCAGTGAACATCACATGTGTTATTGACCTCCCTGGCAAAAAAAAAAAAAATTCTAAAAAAATAATCTTTTGTCCTTGGTGAATATCACTGGTTAGTGGTCAGGTCCGTAAACCTGATATTGAGCACAACCGAAGTCCATAATTGTATATTATGTCGCAGGCTTGTCATGTGATGCCACATTTTGACGAGTTTTGTCGTGAGTTCTAACATTTCGCTAGATTTTATTCGGAGGAGATTTTAAATGCCTTTACTAAATTTTCCCTCGGGATTAATCTGACATTTTCATTGTCACCAAGTTCTCTGAGGGAATTATACATAAAGCCAGAGCATATAAATTGCCTTTGTAAAAAAAGGTGGCCCATAAAGCCAGTAATTGAGGTTAGGAGCCAGACTTCATTAGAGGCAATATAAGCATTGAAAGCTAGCATATTACAAGCCAGATTTCATGGCTCATTATTAGTGTCTTGCTATCTGATGATACTTTAGCCAGATTCAATTCAGCTAAGAAGGGAGCAAGATACTTTAGTGTGAGCCTTAGAAAGTTCTAGATTTCAAAATCAAACCATCTTTCAGAACTTCTGTTGAAAAGGGAATAAGGGGTTTTAAATGGATTGGGTCTCCACATGAGTGGGTTCTGTCTTTTTCAGTTAGTGTAGTTGCAACAAAAAAGTCACAATCAAAATTTTGTTAAGTATTATTTATTTTTTTAGATAACTATACTTCACTTCAACATACCTAGTATTACCTACCCACCAGCAGCGAGCTTGCTTAATAAGGATGTGTACCTTTCTGGAGAACATAGTGTCTAATGTAAATATTCCAATTTCATAGCCAATTTAAGCCAAATACTTGCTGCTTCCACAAACATGAAGGGACTTATTTTATTACAGCAATCTCTGTGGAAATTGCTGTGGGGTATGGAATTTCCAAGCAATCTCAACATGGTACATTGGGCAATCAAGGTTGGGTGTATGTTTCTGGAATCTCCAAACAAAATCACACCCACAGCTCTGGAAATTACATTATCCTTGTGGCAAACTCTTAGAATTTCAAGGAGAAATGGGTCACCAGTATAACAGAATAAACAATGGTGTCGTTTAAGAATGTTTGAGTTGCACATGATATATGTATATACCCCATAATGTTTACAATACCACATGAAAAAGCAGTGGATATATCCCATGTGGTATTGCGTTGTATACTCAATGGTTTGTTGTAATACTCAATGGTTTGATCATTGTTGATGATGTCATTGCATTGTTTGCTATTGTGACGTCATGCTCATGGTGACGTCACAACATTGTGACATCATCACTTGAGCTGCTATCTGTGCTCTGATTGGCTAATGCAGCTGTTGAGTATTGATTATTTGAGTGAAGTTCAGCTTTCTTTGGAGTTACATAATGGGGTATAAATAAGACCAAATGGTTGTATGGTGGTATTTTGAGATGTACTCCCACTCGTGAAGATATCCTGAGTCCTCTGATTGAGATTAATGGTGAGGATTGTAGCCTGCAATGTAAAATGTCACAAGTCCAATTCCCAGTGAGATGACATGAGGTGATGTGTCTGTGGGGGACCTTTGGGTGGCGGGGGGGGGGGGGGGGGCTCTTGGATGCAAATATCCAGGCACAGGTGGACCTGAGAAACGAGTTGCAAAAACATTTTGGTTATTTTGGGGTCTTGGTCCGTTTGGGAAGATCGCGTTCGATGAATGGAAGTATGGGTCTAATGGGTTGAAAGCCAGTAGAGGGACAAAAGCCCGACACGAGTGAGCACCGGAAGGATTTGTAGGTTCAGAATGCACCAATTTACCACTACCTGCGATACGCTTGGGAAGGTCTGTTGATGGAAAAAAAGTCCAACATGAGCGGGCACCGGAAGGATTTGTAGTATCAGAATTAATGCAACAGCTCACCACGACCATGTAGGAGTTGCTACGGTAACATCGATAAGTTTCTTACATAAAACTTCTGCTTGTCACATAAAATTTTCATCAAAAGACCTGACTTCAATTTTCATATGACCAGGTTTGTTGTTTCTAGTTGTATGCCCGTTTGCCCTGACAACTGTTACACATTGTGTACCAATGCCATTGTAAACCAAGTCTTCAGCCTGTCAAAATGAGTCCGGACCAGGGGTAATAGGAACACCGTGTGCTACAATTGTGGTTCCTACGTCGAGGTGAAATTTCTCTTCTAGATTATCTCATCTTTTCTCAATGTCCTGACAATGTGTTGTTAACTGACCAATTGATGTCAGTGTTGAGCACCTTCACATTATCTGCTTAACATGTTGTATTGGTTTTCCGACCACTTTTAAACCATATTTCAACATTTTTGTTGGGACCACGTTGCAAACATTGCAATATGCGTGCTGCCACTTTCACTTATTATATAAGAAAAATAATAAATCGTCTGGAACTATAAAGCCAGGGAAATTCCAAAATAAAATGGTACTCTGGTGGTGGTTCATATAAGACTTGATTTGATTGACTAACGTGTATCTGATAACGGAAATTGATGTTTGTATGATTGATTTTGGAAAAGCGTTGGCTTACATACTTCTAAAGTTCAAAACTAATCATCCAGACATATTCTAGTTTCGGAACCTCTTCAACTTAAATCAAATAATATTTTTTTGCTCATGCCTTTACTCCACAAGAACTACCAGAAACTTTTAAGCATGAAACATGAGGACAATTTCCTTAGCAAAATTGAGAATTCGCTTGAAATTGCAAAGTTGATCATCTCAGAAACTTTTGACTCAATATTATGTATTAAGGTAACTTTTTCAGTTGATGTGAATATATCCTTCCAATTCTTGTTGAGTCTTTTTCATTTATTTCTTCACCAGGAAATTGTTTCCATTTTTGTTTATTTATTTACCTATGCTTGGGAAATGTAAGGAGTTTTGTCTGGTCGCTCTTCGCATATTGTGTCTCAGACCAGAAGAAAATTACAAGGTAGTGGTCATGGTCTGACTAAATTGGAGTTAATTGGGATAATTGGTTATTATCGTTTTCATAGCTACGCTTTTTTTTAAAGGTTTTATTGCTATAATAGTACAATGGTGAGCAGCTAGCCGTTTCTTAACTTTTACCCAGCAGTCTCCTTCGAAGATATCAGAATCAAGAACAACTACCAGACCAATCAGTTAGCAGCCACATACTTCAAATTTCCTGTGTCCTGATATAATGCTTTGAGACTGAAGAGACTGATAATCTTCTCATCTGTGACAAAACCACAAGAATGAGATTCTATTTTCCAAATTGAATAGCAAAGTAAGGCACAGAAATATGAAAGAAATGTTTTATCTGTACGTACACGTGTGTACATGAAAAAAGATATATCAAGGATGTAATGGTGAAATTATTGCCACTAATACAGATAGAACTTTGGTGTTGGCCTGCAAAGAGGTGGTTACTCACCTTGTGAAATATGTCCAGGTCTATCAATAGCTGTGAGACAACAAATTTGTTAAATCGGCCAGATAAAAAACTAACAGGCATCTGGTAAAGTATACACAAACCATGAGCTACCGCCACACTTTCAGAACAGAATATTATGATGCATTGATGTTACACTATTTGTAGCATAAATTATTAGAGCAATCAGGCATCAACAGACAAATCGTTTTATCATTTATATTAAAACAGAAAAATCGTTTTATCATTTATATTAAAACAGACAAATTGTTTTATCATTTATATTAAAACAGACAAATCGTTTTATCATTTATATTAAAACAGACAAATTGTTTTATCATTTATATTAAAACAGACAAATCGTTTTATCATTTATATTAAAACAGACAAATCATTTTATCATTTATATTAAAACAGACAAATCTTTTTATTAAAATACTGGCTTAAAGATAATTGCTTGTCTAATGACATTCTTCTTAACCCTGACTAAATAAAAAAAAATTATCTTGTTCACAAATGTGGTGCAATAATGTCAGTCATCAAAGCAAAACATGTCATGCAACCTTCAGCAGCCAACTGGGTGATGTTTTAATTGACACTAAAAGGAAATTCACAATGCAATGACATTTCAAATGGATATCAACAAAGAAAAAAAAAGACCTCGGTTTCCCTTTACATTGCATTTGTGACAAAACATTGAATAAAAGCAGACTCCCTCTCTTTCTGAAGTGCATTCAGAACTCACAAAGTAACATAATTATGCTATGCAGATATAGGGGGAACCGGGGTACATTGGGACGCCTTTAATGTCTACTAATTTTGCTCAATACTGAAAGCACTGAAGGCATAATAAACTAGACTGAGCCTACCCTCGTCGTACCTTGCGCCTACCCTCGTCGTAAAAATTACTGTCCCAATGTGCCCCACACCAGGGGCACTTTTGGACATCAATTAAACAATCATTTTAACACTCCATGTGCAATAGATATCATATATAAGTAGTGCGTAATACAATATACAGTGCATTTACACCTTGTAGTGCCAATAGTTCATAACTTTAAACAGTTTTAAACATTTAACATAAACTGTCCTGGGTGCGGATACTATGTAAGTAACACACAGTGCTTAGCGACAAATTTGTTCACAAAGCATGGTAATCCACTATCTTTTCACTGTGGCCTGAATACCTGTTGTGTGCTGTCCCAGGTCATTCGGTTGCCTTGGACACTTAAATTCTGCCATATTAAGTGCGTCCCAATGTACCCTGAATTCACTGTCTCAATGAGCCCCGATATGACTTTTACACCAAAATGCTAATTTTTCGTACACCAGTGAGTGTGTTTATCACTATTGCAATTCATAACTGTTCGTTACGATATATAAAATTCATACAAGCACTGAGAAAGCCTCATTGTTAATGGTTTGTCCACAGAATGGTTCGAATTGAACCGGTCCATATTTACTTTAGTGGTAGGAAAACAAACTTTTTCTCGCCATACTTCTACATGTGGCTGTAATTTGTCTATGAAACCATGGAAACAACAGGATGTGAAATTACAAGATATGTTGGCACTACCATATCATATACCTTGCCAGGATCCAAGAGAACCTCACCGTCCCACAGGGCCCTGCGTCCCAATGTGCCCCCGTTCCCCCACTACTGCACTTGTAATGAATTTGGATTGAAACACCCTGTAACAACACATTGCCTTTAATATACATTTTCTCCTAAATGTAAGTATCCCTTTCAATGATCTGCAATTAAATTTCATGCTAAAATGTACCCCACAGATAATGTAAATGTATATAACTGTGCTGATGCTGGCTACATCATTGATACAATGCCTGCCTCATTCCAAATTGAGCGCTAGCATGGCCATTGAATTTGTATCAGGAGTCTTTAAGCCTGGTGTTGGACAAGATCTTGCAAATCTGTACACCACAACCCCAATTTGCAAGATTAAGACCCATATTAGGCCTATATACATCTTGCACACCAACTCCTAGACAGTGTCTTGTCTGGGCAATCCAAACAAGTGTACCTTTGGCTAAATCTGACTCACTGAGTGACAGTCTTCGAGTTCACTGTGCACAGAGGCAATTCAAATATTGGAGAAATGCAGAAAATAAGATTGGGGAGAGAAGTGTGATGAAGTAGAGAGAAGCTTTTTACCTGTTACATAGAAAACACATGATACGGAGAAAACACATTTTCAAAAAAATAAGTCTGTGTCATTTCCTATTCAGCTGCCACTGATTACTTGACATCAGTGAAAAAATGAGAAATAATTGAAAAATGTTGCTATATGAACATATGAAATTGCTTTGACACATGTAAGAATTTTGCATGTAATTTGAAAATAGATGAAAAAACATGGCATAGAATTTGATATTGTTCTGTCATAATTTGAATCACATATTTGTTCTTATTCTGATATTCTGTGAATTTCATGATGAGTAAAAAATATATATAAAAAGAAAAAAATGAAGGTGAAGCTCTGTTACTTTATTTAACAAATAGTTTTTTCTCTCATCGGTCCAAAGTCACATTCTGGCATATTGCTGTGAAGCCACATGATGATAGAAAGGATAGCATTAAATTTGAGTGAGGAAGGTTTTCTAATGTTTATGCATCATGGCCCAGTCCTGGCAATACTTTCGTATAGTGATTTGGGAATTTCTGCCTACTGAAAATCCATGTATATATTTTTCACTATTTGGCATGTTCACGAATTCGTGGAGATGAAAAAACGAGCATGTACGAATTTGTGGACATGAAAAAACGAGGTATATATTTTTCACTATTTGGCATGTACACGAATTTGTATACATGCAAAAACGAACGTATACACAAATTTGGCATTCGTGTAAGTGTGAAATATTTCAATTCACGAATTTGTGTAGGTGCAAAAACGAACATTGCAACCTTAAACTTGGCTAAAACTAACTCTAACCCTAATTTTAGCCCTAAACCCTAATTATCTAGCACTTCCATGAATGCTAGAAATTGCAGTTACACAAATGAAAAATGCAGCACTTACACGAATGTCAGTTTTTACATATACACGAGTTACATGCTCGTTTTTGCATGTCCACAAATTCGTACATGCTCGTTTTTACACCTCCACGAATTCGTGAAGATCCAAATAATGAAAAATATATACATGGAAAAAACGAGTATAGGTGCTCGTGTACATGTAATAACTAACACTCGTGAATGTGCTTTATTATTCATTTGTGTATCTGCTAACACTTACATTCATGGAAGTGCTGTCTCATTAGGGTTTAGTGTTAAAATTAGGTTTAGAGTAGGTTTGAGCCAATTTTTTCAACTAAGTTACTGCAATGTTCTTAATCACAAATACACAAATTCGTAAAAAGCAGTATTTGACATGTACATAAATGCCCTGCTCGTGTATATGTTCGTTTTTACAGGTTCACAAATTCGTGTACATGCCAAATAATGAAAAATATATACCTTGAAAATCCGGGTTCGGCCACACATGAAACATAAGCAGGTTCACATGAATAATAACAGAGTGTCGAAGTATACCCACATAAAAAGTGTATACCTGGTATATCTGATCATTATGATGCACTCGATGTAGATATCTTAACCAAAATTTAATAAAATATCCAATGCGGTGTATTGAAAAACCCAGGTTAGTTTTAAAAAACGTGGATCTTTGGAAATACAGAGCATTGGACAAAAATATCACATAAATACAGTCCGATGACTGATAATTATCTGTGGATAGTCGGTAAGGTAGAGCTACAGTACTCCCCACAGCAATTATTTCCTTTGTAACCTTTCCCAAAAAAGGGTAATCCTGCTGAGCAATGGACTGCCATTTGATATGACATAAATCTGACAGGACATGGGACTCAACAGGACTTCCGGATGTGCCCTTTTTGTCCTATCAGATTCAGAGGTAGGCGACCTGCTCAGTCATCATCCAACCATAGTTCCATTGCTGCAGTATTCACATTGCTATTTATTAACACTGGCTTCGTTCCCTTTATGTTCGGATACTGCAATTAACTAGTGCAAAACTCAGCGGTTTGGACTGGTCTATAGCAAAGTGGTTAGGGTTTCTGCCCTATGTCAATTGGATGACAGTTCAAATCCACTTCTGTGACCTATCTGTTCAAATCCACAGCGCAAAGCAACCAAAGAAAGAACCAGTAGCAGAAAGGAACGCTATACAAAACAAAACCGAAAACAGTAAGAATCGTATACAGACATCTATAACTTCTGCTGTAAGTAGTAGTGGAATTTGCCGATTAAGTCCATTAAAAACCTATAGTAAACCGATTTCTTGTTTTTCACCAAAACCAGATGCCGTTTAAGTCCATTGTAAACAAACAGTAAATACTTTTGCCTGTGTTTCTTTTTCCCCCCCTACTTTTATGAGAAGGGGTTTCATCCTGGTAAGTGCTACTCCGCCATTTCTATCCCCTGGTGATGTTTTTCCCCCCTTGTTTACCCATGAGTACTCCAACCTATGAGTACTCCACCCCTCCTGGCCCAAGGGACGCCCCCTTTTTTCCTTCCCCCCTTTTTTCCCCCGCCCTTTTTCTCCCCCCTTTTTCTGGAGTTGATGTGTTTCTTCCTAGTTTCCGTTAGATGTCTCCTCCTGTCCTTTTCTTCTCCTTTATGCAGACCGATCCATGTCTTTTTTCTTATCTCTTTTAACTTCACCCTTATCAATTATCAACATAATGCAATTATTAACATAATTCAAAACTGTTTTTCAAATCATTTTATTGAAAACTAATCATATCAACATAATTCAATTATCAGCATAATTCAAACCAGATTCAATAAATATTAATATTAATTGAAGTAACCACACACAGAAAATACTTTTTTAGCATTAATTGAGGTAACCACACACGGAAAAATATTTTTTTATGTTTTCACTCTTTATATTAAACATAAATTACAATTACTTAATGCTTTACAATGCATAAATTATTACAACAATCCGTTTTTTTAATTGAAGTAATCGCATACCACACTTTTCAATTGAAGTAATCACATACCCCACTTTTTCAATGTTCATATTTTTTCAAGTTTATATTTCTTAATTTTTTTATTGAAGCGATAATGTAAAGTTTTGTATAATGTTAATGAATTCGGGGATAATTAAAATTTCTTTTAACATTAAAACAACTTTGAAATTGTTAAATATCTTAATTCCTCCTTTGTATTTGCCCTCTTCATTGTCTCTTATTTGGAAGTAAAATGAAGACAAACCAGATTCCAATCCCATCCAATTAATCGTGTGTGTAAGAGTATAATCTTTACAACTCCATCTCAGTTCATTGTTGTTCTGTTTTAATTGTTTAATTAATGTTGAATATGTCAAGTGTTTTTTTTCCTCAGGTTTGATTATTACTGAGACTTGTGTTATTGACAGTTCGTATCCTCGAATTCCTTCGGTGTAAAGTATATTTACTATATCCATGACTTTCTCCAAATAATGGTTAACTCGCTTTATCACCTCAATGCATCCATTTTCTCTGCTGATTGTCACTTTAAATCCTCCTTTGGAATATAATGATATACAGATCCCTAGTTTGTTAAATTTTAATAGGTAAAAGTTTTTGACTTTCTTAATGCTATAGTTTTCTTTTTTTACCTCTTCTAATACTTTTAATTTTGTTTTGGGATTTGTAATTCTTCCGTTTAATGTCAACAGTGATAAATGTGATGATGTAACCTCTGACATGTTAAATTGTCCTCCTTTTCACAACCCTGTAGAACCTAACCCCTTTTGTCCTCGTTTGCTGTTCCTTGAAATTGTTTCTTTTTGTAATGTTTCTGATTTTGGTAAGATTCTTGGTAAGATAATCATTTGTGCAATTCGTTCACCTGTTTTAATATCTTTATTAACTCCCGAGGTGTTCATTAATAACACCTGTATTGTTCCTCTGAAATCACTGTCTATGATCCCCCCCACTACCGTGCAATGGTCGTTTATAGCTAATCCCGAGCGTGATGATATTTGAATGTAAATATTTTTTGAAATTTCTTTTATTTGTAGTCCGGTGTTTATTTTTGTTATAGAATTCTTTTCAATTGTGATATCATTCACGGAAAATAAATCCCATCCTGCAGATAATTTTGTTGCTCTTTTGGGAAATATTGCATCAGGATGTGTCAGGTTAAAATCCAGAGTTGTTTCCCTTTCCATGATTTTTAAAAATGTAAGTGTAATATTATGTAAAAATGACTTTACTCTATATAACCTTTCTCCCAGGGGTTTTTGTGTCCTTCTTTTCACAATCTTAAGTATTCTCGTAACTTCACTGGTAATATATGCAGTGTGTTCAGAAATTTAGAGTTGTTTTGTTTGATATATTGACTGGTAATATTCAATAAAGTCCAAGTTTCCGCTGCAACGATTCTTGTTTCCTCGCATTTCTCGCATTTGCAATTCCAGTTTTTATCATCTTTTATTATTCCTTTAATGGAACTTAGTACAGTTCTCAGTGTTAGAACTGGAGAAACGCACAGCACCTTGTTATTGTGTTTAATCGCTACTTGTGCCCAATAACAATTTATAATATGAATTTCTACTCCTTCTTTCAACTCAAGAGCAGCTTTTTCATTGTACGTTTTTAAGAGATAGTAAGGGAAGTAACCTCGAATTATGTTGTTCAATTGACTAATCTGTCCGCACATCAAGCTTTGACCCAAAAGACCACTTGTGATCTCTGCTCGACCCCGATTATTGTAAATCCATCTTTGATCTTTGTTATCCAAGGTTACTAACCTGTTGTTTCGCCTTGTTCTAAAGTATTGTACAATGATTTGTCTGTAATCCATTAACTGTGCATTTGTCATTTGTGAAATCATTGAAAGAATATCCTCTTTCAGTCCATCATCATACAGTGAGAAAATGTGTTGAGCTGATACATAGTAATCAAAACAGTTTATTCTAGTTTGGCAATGAGCAATTTCGTTAATTGTGATTTCAGTAGTTGAGTTGTCTTGGAAGTTAAAAATTCTACGCAAAATTGTGCATATCAGAATGGTGCATATGTACGTTGTCACATTCCATGACTCGCATTGCGTGATACAATAAACCTCCTGTGATAACTTTCCGTTTATTTTGTAGTCATTAAGAAGCTTTTTTCGTCCTGTGACGTCTTTCAGAAGGTCCATTAGCCATTTTCTACCTTGTTTTACAGTTTTGTCGAATACATTCCGAGGTAAGGAGAAATCCTTACGTAACAAGGCCTCCTTTTTGGTCAAAATTAAAGTTTTTCCTTTTGATTTAATTTCCTTTCGCCCAAAGTTATTTCTCATGAATATTTGGCGATCAAGTGTTGTCGTTTTTGAGGTATTGTTATTTTGATAAGTTAATTCAATACTTCTGCCGAGGCTTAATCTCCCAACTTTTGCTCGTAAAGAAAGATGAGGAGTTATTAGAAGAGTTTCTTCCCACTTGGGGATTCTTAAAAGTTTCAAGTCTCTCTCCATTAATAATCCTCAACAAGAAGACCTAGAATTCCTTTTTGCAGTCCTCCCCTGCTCGCATAATAATGAAATGCTGAGCTCCTCATCTCTGTTCTTGCTTTTTTAGTTGTTGTATAACTGTATAGAATCCCAAGCTATTTGCAAAAGTTTCTCAGGTGTTCCATAAGAAATCTGTCTTAGTTCATATTTTTTCTGTCTTTCGGCATGTCTTTCTAACATAATTCTGTTCTGGCAATTTATTAAGCTTTTTCTTGAAATATTTTTTGCCCCCTCCCACCTCACAATTTGTTTTGCTAACGATAAACTGCTGGCACACAATTCTAAATCAAATTTTGCTGTAATTATTTTTGATGCCTCTAACCAATTATCACATTTTTCTGGTTTTTCCTGAAATATGAGATTAAACCTTTTCTCTTTACTTATTTCTGGTATGATGAAATAATGGGTCAGTTTTTTGGTTTCATCCCAACAATATTCTGCTGGCCAAAAACATATTGGTGTTGTTTTTGCGTTGTGAAACAATTTTTGAAGAATTTTTTCGATTTCAGAATTATCCCATTTATTCACGTTTTCTGTTAGAATGAAAAAATCAATGTCCCCAAACTCTGATGTTATGTTCTCAAGGTAAAGACAGTATCCCCCCGCCAGGACAGTTAAATTACTAATGTTTTCTGAAATAAGCTTATAAACACCCATTACTTTGTTTAAGAAAAAGGAATCATTATCCAGGTTGGTTACGAGGGGTTCTTTAATTCTCTCGATAACTAGATTTAAAAAATGTTTAGGGATTTCGAAATTTTTAGCTAAATGATCTCTTTTTGCTGAATTTATTATATATGTTTTTGTTATCCCACAAATTCCACATTTTTCGTTAGGACAACCTCTAACTAAATCTAGTCTTGGGGAAGGGCTTTCAAGTATTATGGGGTCGCTGACGTTACTGTTAATTATATTAGTTTTAATGCACCAACCTTCTGGTCTTAATCTTTGGTTCATGATGTTTATTCTGGGACAAAAACAGCCTGCTGCTTGCTGAAGTCACCCCTCCCTCTGTTGCTATGGTAACATCTCTATGTTGCTATGGAAAGAGCTGTTGCTATGGAAGCTCTGTTGCTAAGGAGGCTCTGTTGCTATGGTTTTCAAAGGGTGTAAAAACAGAGGCTAAGTGTTTTTTTTTGTTGTTTTTTTTCCTCTATGGAGCTCTGTATTTACTTATTCTAAGATTTCCACATGTCTGGCCACGTGTTTTCATTGGACTGGGTCTCCTGTATTTGTATGGCTGAAAAAGCTATTTTGCTTAGTTTTTGGGGGGCTCCCAATGATTTTACCCTCTCCTGATATTTGGCTACCCTATCTTGATATTTTTCAGTTCTTCTGAAGCTATCATATTTTGGAAGTAGGCTGGCTGTTTTAAAACGAACTATTTCCCCCTCCCCAGGGCTTACAGAGGATGAACAAATGGGTAGATCAAATGAATCTGTTACATATTTTGCTGCATCAATCCATGATTTACAGCTTTGGGGTGTTTTCAGAAAAGTAATTGTGTAGAAAATATTCTGTTTGTTTGATGTTTTCACAAGAAAGTCAACAGTTGTTACATCTCCTATTCCACTGAGGTGTCCTTCACCACGAACGCTTTGCTGCCATAATTTCAGCTGATATTTTTTGCTTTTCTTCTCGAAAATTTTTCGTATTCCTGGATGAAGTAAGTCATAAATTTTAATATCATCCACAAGTACATAGAAATTGATATCGTCAAAGTACTTTGTTAACCCCTCCAAATAACAACTGTACCCTCCCGCGAGTATTGTTAATGGACTTATATAGTTTTGAATGTTTTCATAGATCTCCATGCTGAATTTGAAAATATCAGATTTTTTCATTTTCTCGTCAATTTTAGTTTTGTTTCCGTTATTTGTCATATTCATAAATGTTTTAATCCAGTGGCGTGAGAATCCTAATTTTTCAAAAATTTTTATTTTTGCAATGTCTTTAGTCCAATCTCTGGAGTAGTAAAACATGTAGGTCTCGTTCCAAAATTTGGTTTCACTGTACCTTGGATAGGGATTCTTCATCTTTTTTAATCAATTTTGATTTTTCCCAATTCTTTTTCTCCAATCTTTAAATGCAGGTATTTTCGTTTATAACTTGGTTTGTCAGCCTTTTTGATGATTTTTGTCGTCCTTTTGAGTCCTGAATTTTCTTTAGTTTTCTTTCTTTGCGTAATTTTATCTTCGTCCTCTTCTGTGTCCTCTGGTTTAAATTGCAGTGTTGTCTGTTTCATAGATTCTTTTTTTTCTCTTCTCTTCTCTTTTCTTTTTTCACAAGAATCACATCTGTGGCTGCATCTGGTAAAATGCTCAGCGTCTGGAAAAATACGCCCACAAGACGTGCAATTTTTAGCATCAGGGAAGGCAGTTCTGCAAGACAAGCAAGATTTTTTTGTGCCTGCTGTTTCACAAAATTGCCCGCACAAACGACACTCCATTTTGAAAAATCAGAGAGAATGGCGACGGTCCTTCTGACTTATTAGGGTTTTTGTTTTTTCTTCTGAATCTGTTTCCTGGTTTTTGTTTTGACTGTCTATGTAATCTACAAAATCTTTGGAATTACAACACAAACATATGATGTTGGGTATTTTCACTTTTTCTAGTAATCCAGCCAGTCTAACGTTTCGAGATAGCTGTTCGTTTGAATTTCTTTTGTGGTGGGGGGCTGCTAGGGCTGTTTTCTCTTGAGTGCTGGTGGCGCTCTCCCAGGAGATTTGCTTTCTGTGATGTTTCTGTGAGGACATGGTCTTCCAAAAGATTTTCAATTTCCTCTTGATTGTTGATTGCTTCCTCGTTTCTTTCTTTGAGTAAAGTTGAAATTTCTTGACAAGTCCTACTGAGCTGTGAAATTGCTTCTGGATGAAGAGTTACGTATCTCTTTAATCCTAGTTTCGAGAGTTTTAAATCTCTCAAATGAATGTAATAGCTGCCTTGATATTCAGTTACATTGACAAAATATCTAGAAGCTAAGGTTTTTTTGTACAAGGACATGATCCGTGTGTCTATCTCTTTCTCTGTATGTTTGTGTTATGTTAGTGACCTCAAGACAACTTATTTCAGGAAACAGAGAAACAAGTTCTCCCAGGGGATTTTTTCTCTTAAATATTCAATATTTTGTACTCCTTATTTAGACTACTTCAGTCCCACCTCCCCATTTTCTTGGGTGTTGTTCAGTTTTCTTGGAATTTTTGGGCATAGGCCAACTTCCTTTTTTGGCTTCTTGGCACTCGAGGTCTTTATCCTGGCACCTATTCAGGTTTTTTTACTTTATATATACCTGAGTATATATAATACTATTTCTAATTTTGTGGGGCCACTTGATTAAAGATTTCTTAAGAGTAAGATGGATAAGAATACACTGGTTACTGCGATTTTTGAAGGCATTGAGTCTTGGCGATCATCTGACCCTAACATTGGGTCATACTTTTTATTGTTCGAGGAGGACCTTTTGCAAGGTACGCATTTTTGTGACTTATTTGTTTATTTAGTTGGTAATTTCGTGATTTTCGGATTTTTAAGAATTTTTTTTTTTTCTCAGGACTTCGCGATGAGATTGATGATTTTTTGGGAGATGACCCACGTCTGGAAGTGTCCTCTCTTCAGGCTTTACTTCAGCATTTGCGTCCCCTTGTGAACCATCCTATTACATTGTGTGTTGAAGGAGATATATATCAAACAGATGCTGAAGATACTGGAATTTTGATTTTTTACGATCTGGTTTCAGAAGCAAAAACTGCTTCACAAGTTAACACGGTTAACTCTCACAATTTATCTTCTTTGCAAACTGCTCTGGATTTTTGTGAAACAAATCCCCCCCTCCTATCTCTTGTGAATCGAAACCCCCCTCCCCCACCGGGCTTTCACAGATAACTGCTGTGTCTTCAATTTCTGAGAGTACCTCCCCTCAGAATTTTACTCCTTTAACCTTGAGTGAGGTTTCTTCCTCTCATTGGCAGACAATTGATTTCAATGACATTTTTGGGAATGCAAGCATTACCTCACAGGCAACCGATTATCCTTCAGTGAATACATCAACAACAACTGTCACTTATACAACTGCTGGTTGCTCGCTCTTGGGGGGGAATGTTGTTTCTTCCACAAATACCAGAGAGTCTGGTGTTCCACTCTATTCTCCAATAAGTGATGTTACTTGTTCCCCCCCTGGTGAAGTATTTTTAGGTGCAGCTGTTTCTACAACTCATGATGCTTGTGGCTATGGAGGGGGTCAACACACCAAGAATCTCAGTTATTTGAAACACATGTCAGAGGAAACAGAAACACTTGATGCAACTAATGATTTGGGGCTTTCGGAATTAAGGGAACTGATGAAGATGACACCAGATGAAGTTTCACAAGAATTTGATAATTTACACACCGCTGTGACAAAAATGTACAGTGCAGGCCAAAAGAGGCTTAAACGCCTCAAAAGAAAACCTATTGAGGTAATTTCGAAGAAAGAAAAAGAAGTTTTGATTTCCTTGTATCATGAAAATTTTTCAAGGAAGAAACATGACTCCATGTTGGAAACTCTTCAAAGAAACATCCGGGCAAGCGAAATTATTCGCTTGTTCTCCACCAGGCTGCAAACCTTCATGCTTCAGCCTTTTCGTTTTTTTGTTGAAAAAGTGTGAAATGGATGAAAAAAAATGATGTTAAGAACAAATGTAGATTATTATTAAAAATCTTTTGAGGTGAGAGAATTGTGTTCTGTTTTTTTGCTTTAAGAAAAAGAATATGTGGTTTTAAAATTTTTAATCATTTGCACAGGAAAAAACCTATTAGTTAATTTATTCTAAACTTTTATATTTCTACTTTTACCTCGTGTAAAATGGAGATTTGATGGGGTGATGCGTGTGTAAATCAATACTAATCTTAGGATAATTTTGGAGAAAAAACAGATTGTTGTTTCTCTTTGGGTTCTTTGTTCAGCTCTTAATTTCCCGCCCTTTCTTGGGGGGTAAACTCTTGATTGGTTGATTGGGTAGCTTAGGGGAGGTTTAATTAATTAACAAACTCCTGGGGTTTATAATTATGTTATTGGATTCCTTTGGGGTGTCTGGTTAACTTTTGTTTTGTTTGTTTATCATCAGTGTTCAATTAGTATCTCTCATGCTGTCCTCACGTGAAGCTGTTCTATGTTGGAATTTGTTAATTTCTGCCTTTCACCCCTTTCTCTGGGGTGTCTGGAACTTTGAAAGTTCCATCTTGGGTGTCTGGAACTTATCAGTTTGTTTGTCTTTCATCTGTGTTCAATTAACCTCTCACATGTAGACCTCCTGTGAAACTCTTCTAGCTTGTAACTGGTTATTTGATGCCTTCTGGGGCTCTCTCTCTCATAAGCTAGTGTTTGTTTTTCTTTCATTTTGTGTTTAAGATAGTATCTTATGCCCAGACCTCATATGAAACCCTCTCCCTTTCAGCAAGAACTAGTTACAAATGTGTATCTAACAAAAAGTAAACCTGGGGCTTTTTTTGGTCCACAGAAAGTTCTGGGGGTAGCCAAAAAAACAGATCCAAGTTTAACTATCTCCCTGGTTCGCCAGATTCTCAGCAAATTTGATTCCTTTACATTAAATCGTCCTGTAAAACGAACAAAGAAGACTAGACCCTACCTATCCCCTGGTCTAGGGCATCATTTTCAGGCTGACCTTTTTGTTTTAAATGATAGTTTAGCAAGGGCGAATCGGCAAAAAAAGTATGTGATATTTTTAATCGATTCTTTTAGCCGAAAAATTTTTGCCAGAGCTTTGAAGTCAAAAACTGGAATAGAAGTAAGGAACGCTTTTATTTCGATTTTTAAGGAACGTAACTATGCACAAATTAGGTATATTACTACTGATAAAGGTAAAGAATTTTTGAATTTTCATGTGCAAAAACTGTTTAAAGAATATGGAATCACAAATATTTTGAGTGAGAGTATCTTTCACGCTTCATTGGTAGAACGTTTAAATTTAAGTTTTCGACGTTGGATTGCTCGTTTCACATCACATTTTAAGACAAAGTTGTTTATTCCTTATCTCCAAAATTTTGTTGAAGGTTATAATCATATGCCCCACAGGGCATTACCTGATAACCTTTCCCCAGTAGAGATCACTATTTTTAATGAGTTTCATGTTTGGCGTCATCAATATGCTGGTTATCTAAGGAAATCACCGTATTATATTCGTCCTAAATTTTACATTGGACAGACTGTTCGTTTGGCTAAATTTCGTGGTAAATTTTTCAAGGCGTCGGCAAATTCTTTTACTAAGGAGAAATACATTGTAACCCAGATTTTGAGAACTCAACCACTCACATATAAGGTTAAGCCAGAGGAGGGGGGCTTGGAGATTATCGGGGCGTTTTATTCTTCTGAACTCCAATCAAGTTAGAAGTAAGACGTGGTTGCAAGAATTTTTTGTTATGACAAGTAATTTAAAAGTCTATGATGGGCGTTTGCCTAAAATTTTTCGTATGTTATGTAGCGGAGCCAGTGGTTCGGGCAAAAGTAGCCTGCTTAGAGGCATTATCAAAAACACATATGGGATTTTGACACAAAATTTTGAGAGACTAATCTATCTTCGGGGAATAGCCACTACAGATGATTATAAATTTGAAGAACAATTTGGATCAAATTTAATTGTGTTTGATGGCATTCCATCCCCTGAGGAACTGTTGCCTTTGCTAGAGGAGTCTCAAAATGTCTACTCCCTTGTATTAGCTGAAGATCTCGATACCGAGATTTTTGAGTCTTCTCTCATCTTCCAATTAATTAAAAAGTATTCGCATCATTGGGGTTTTAGTTTTATGGCCACGTGTCACAACTTTTTCGGAAGTGGGAAGCATCGTTTGTCTTTAATAAGAAATTTAACGCATTTCATAATTTTTCCAAACGAATTGGATTCTTCAATTATTCGAACTTTGGCTCAGAGAGTGCACCCCGCGGCTCCAAAAAAGTTTGTTCATATGTTTGACAGAGTCACAAGTCAGCCTTTTGGTTACCTTTCAGTCTGGTCCAATTGCGGGTCTGAGTTAAGATTTCGTTCAGATATAACAGAACCAGTGCAAAAGGTAATTACTATTGATTGAAAAAAAATGTGTCAAGTCTGTACTCCTTTAATTAAGTACAAAGAATGGAAAAGATTTGTATTTTTGTTCAGAAATCTGGGTTTAAATGCTCATTGCCGGTCTCTACTCTGCGACGAGTGTAAGACACTTCTAGAAATTGTGTTGTCTTTGATTTCAAGTAATCTTGACGTATATTATCATTTGGAGAAACTTTTGCTTTTGACTACCAATTTTTTAGATCTCGTCAAAACATTTTATTTTCAAATCCTCGGGGGAAAAGTAAACTATGGAAGACTCCTTGTTTTTGCTTCAATTTTTTTTCGTGCGGCTGTATTGAATTTGGGTGATTCTTTGGAAACTGTATGTCACTATCTTACTCAGAATATAACCTGGGGGGATTGTTTGAACAACCAAATTTCAAAGCTCCTGGGGGGACCTTTTGGCTTTCTCTTTGAGAAAATATGGCAAGACAGGCACCATCAAAAAAAGGGAAAAAGAAAACAGGAAGAGCTCCTGCTAAAATAAGATCAAAATCTAAAAGGAGGAAGCCATCACGAAAAATCTCATCTTCCACTTTTTCGAAAAATAAGGACTTCTTGAGAGTATTTTTACGTCACGGCAGGAACCCACAGAAATTACGGAAGCTCGTGGACCTCGCAGATTCTTCTGAGATTTCAGCAATTCTCGAGGTTATATTAAACGCCCTTCGAGGTAATATAAGACTCACTCCAAACGTAATTCGTCAATTAAAAAGAAACAAGAAGACTGTTAATAGATTACTTAGTCGTGATGTTAGCTTTGACAGGAAACGTCGGATTTTGAAGTCACAATCTGGTGGTTTTATTTTTTCAATTCTTAAATCACTGGGTTCTGCTCTTCTTGGACCTATAATTAGCTCGATTACAGGCAAGCGTTGAATAAAAAAATGGCTGGCTTTAAAGAATGCTTTCTTGTTCCAAAACATCTTTATAATAAAACTGTGGTTCAAAAATCGGGGCTTGCTATGATTCATAATAAACCTTCAACCCCTCCTGTTGATGTTGTTTTAAAAAAAATGGATTTTAATAAGACCTATCCTATTGTTCCCAAGGAAGATTCTGTTGCTGCTTCTTATCCAGTAGTTCAAAACGAACAACAAAGAAGAAATGAACAAATAAATTTTATTTTATCTCACATTAAACACCCAAGCAAACAAAATCTAGCTAGTCAAATTTTGAATTTTATTAACACCAGTACTGCCGGCACTGTTGATTGGACTCATGATTATGAACTATTAATTGAAGGACAAAATGTAGCAAATCTAGATATACGTGATGCAATTGCCTATTTTGTAGGTCAAGAAGAAGATCGAAAAGGGGTTGCCGAACCTTTGGCTCATTTTTTGATATCTTTAGGGGCTCCTCCAAGATTGTTTATGTTTTATAAGACAAATTCCCAGCAGTATGATGATGCATCTTCAAGGGATTCAGATTATGACCCCCCAAAAGACCCCAGTCTCTCACATTCTCCCACAAAGGGGCTTACCACTTCCTGGGAACATATGCAACCCCCCTCTAAAAAGAAGAAAAAGAAGAAGAAGAAAAAAGCTTCTAGAATGTCCCCTGGGGGAGGCGATTTGGAGGATTCAGACCCAGAAATAAGTTTTAACTTCAAGCAGTTAGATTCTGATTCAAACAAAAAAAGGAAAAAGAGATCAAAGAGACGTCAAAAAAGTCCTGTTGCACCGTCACATTCCATGCAGACACGAGTAAAATCTCAAAATTGGGATTCTTTAAAATGAAAGAAATTAATTTAATTTGTAATGGAGATGAACAAGACCCTGCTCGCTTTGAGCTTTCCCTTGGTGAAAATTTTGATTTTGAACAAAAATGGTATCTTGTGTTAAAAGAAGTTGTTCTACCTAACAGCATTAAATTTTTGTCATCTGAGGATATTATTGAGTTTATTGATACAAAGAAAAGGAAAAGAAGGGATGCATCTTTTTCTAGGAAGAGAAGGAATGTAGCTACAACAACAGGGTTATCTAATCCAGAACAGTTTAGTGATGGTCTGGATTTTTGGAGGTCTCGCGTATCAACATCCACAAGTATGAGAACACTATCTTTGGCCCATGAATATGGTCAAAGCAGAATAGTCATGTCAAATTATTTTCCCTGGGTGAGAGATCATGCTTTATTCAATGGTTTTACAAACCCTTTGCAAACATTCGAGGATTTATATGTTGGTGAACGGTCAGTTTTTGTTGCAGAAGATGTTATGGGGGCATTTGGTGGAGCCTATGGTGATTATGCAAAGATGCGAAAAGCTCCATATTATTTTCTTTTGAGGTTATTTTCTCGTGGAAGGCAAGGACCTATGCATCTTTTCCCGCGGAATATATCAAAAGATTCAACAGAATACCAAGGTTTTGATACTGCTGCAGGGCTGGCGAAAATAGGTTTTGTTAAGCATCCCAAGGCTGACCAATTTCTTTCAGAATTTTGTTTAAGAGAGCTGAAAACATCTGTTAGTTTTAAACGTGCGTTAAGAGAAATGGGGATTAATGTGTCAGCCGGTAGATTTTTTACCAGAGTGTATTCAGCTGTGTTTGACAACAAAGTGAAAAAGGTTGTAAAGAAAACTGGTCTTTCTACATTTTCTTTCATTCGTACTTTCGATCCTATTTTCAGTTGGTTTCACAGTTATATTAGACAAAAAACCTCGAGCCATGATGTTGAAGCACAATCTGGCGCTAATAACATAGCTCAAGAAAATTCTGATGTTTCTGATCAAGAAAATTCTGATGTTTCTGATCAAGAAAATTCTGATGAAGGGTCTGATTTAGTACAACCCCTTACAGAGAACCAAGGGCAACCAGAACCAGATGTAGATGCTACAAGCGAGGATGGTGTTGAAAGTTTGGACTCAGCCAGCAGCTCAGAGGAGGTTTTTGACCCCCCCAAAACTACCACTATTGCTGACAACCAGGCACAACAAGGGGGGGCAGAAGATACACTAAGGGGGAGAGAGGGTGGGGTACAACCAGACACAGCTGGGGGTCATGTTTCGGGTGATTCTGTTTCCCAGGCTTCCTTGGGGAGTGATTCTGGAGGGGTAATTGAAGGAGGCAAGCCCCCCTTTCTTCAACCTCCAACACCCCCCCTGAAGAAACTACCCCTTTACTTACACAAGCCCAACATTTTGAGAGAATGAGGGCCTCTTTTTGCAAACAAGAACATGAGGAGGTGTCTATTCTTTCAACACCAGATGATGAGCTGGCTACTATTCCTTCAGGTTTTTTGCGAACTTCTGTGACACCAATGGTTGCTAAGAATGCTTCATGTCTACCTCTTCCTAAAACAAACTCAGAATTAAAAAGTATACTCTCTTTGCTGTTGCAGAATTCCCAGTGTAAAGCTTATTTTGATAACTTTTCACATAAAATTACTATTGAGGTTCCTGAAAATAAAAGGTTTGTATTGGGAGGAAGACTCCCTGACATTTTATCTTTACCTAAAACTCTGAATTCTGGAGAATTTTATGAATCTTTTGATGCTGTGGACCCGTTTTTGAGTAACAGAATTTGTTATGTTTATGCCAACATCGTAGAAGATAGTTTTATTGGGGGCGAGTTTTATCCTTTAATACAAGCTTTTCCATTGCAGGGCTGGGGGAATACGATTTATCATAGTTTTACGGCGCCCATGTTTTTGAAATTAAACACTAGGGTTGTAAGGAAACTTTCAATTGTTTTGTACAACGAAATTGGTCAAAAACTAACTTTTACCAATCGCGCGCGTACTACTATTAAATTAGCTCTTGTCCAAAAATGAAAATCACAAATTTGTATTTCTTTGTCCACACAAAACCAAAAGAAATGGGGAGATTTGTCTTTCCTGTGAGCAATACACTTCATGTTGAAGATTCAGGGTATGAATTAATTCTTCAGAAGTGTGTGCTTCCTAAGATTTCAATTTATTTTCCTAGTTCTTTTTTTGTTGTGAACAATCTGAAAACTCGTTTGCCCGAACTTTATATAGCCTCTGTATCAGATCTTACAAATCTTATTAATGAGAAATGTGGGGGCGCGGTTGTGTTACATTTTGTTTCACAAGAACATTTAAATACTGATGTCATTAAAATTATGATTTCTCCTGGAACTCGTTTAAGAGTTTCTAATGAATTAGGTGACCTCATGTTTGAGGGGCGTACAATTTTAGAAAACAAAAAAGAGTCTGGGAACCCCTTATCACTGGTCTTTAAGTTAGACAAAACTTTTTCTGAAAGCAATTATTATCTCACATGTGACTGGCTTCATGATGCAACTGTTGGGGAGGTGGTTTTACCATTGCTAAGTACTATCACAGTTACAGAAAGCCATCAGACCGGACATTCTGAGCTTCATAGGGAGGCTAATAATTTTTTGGGTCACAATAAAATTAAAAGGGGGCTTCATTCACAAATTAGATTTGAGATAATCGATACATTGGGAAAGTTAGTAAAATTAGCTGGTGGTTTAATATTTTTTCATGTTGAGGTGATTAAAAAAAGTTAGAGTAACAAAAAAGATGTATATTATTTGTCCCTCAAACACAATTGCCCCTGAGTTTCCTAATAACAAAACTTCAGATTTCACAATAAGTTTGCCTCATACTTTAAATACTCCAACATCAGAAAACTGGGAACTGAGTTTATTACAAATCCACCTTCCAATAACTTTTTATAATGTGGAGGATTTTGATGAAGTTTTGGTGCTTGATAATGATGGGAGCACTAGAATATTGCAAATGAATGAAGGTTTTTATGAAAATCCTAAAGATCTTGCGATTATGATGACTGAAAAATCTCAAGACTTTTTCTCTGTTCACTGGTCGCAATCTTTTGCTCTGCACATATCAGATAATGTAAAACAAATCGTTTTTTCTGACAACCTTTCCAGATTGTTGGGACTACCACGAATTAATGTTGACAAAGATACTACTTCTGATATTTTTACTTTCGATCCATTTATTAATCATAAAGTAATATTGATTCATTGTAGTTTAATAAAAGAAATTCAAGTAAATGATGAACATTGGAGAATATTACAGAGTCTGATATTGGAAAAACCCAGTTTCTCAGCTACCCTGGGGCAGGCTTATATTTCACCAGAATATTGTAGAATACAAGGTACCGTGCATTCCTCAGTTTCCTTTAGAATTACTGACCTGTGTAATCGTCCCATTAGATTTAGATCAGGCTCTGTTGTTTTAATCTTAGAATTTCGACATGAATGATGATGATGAGATGTTGTTAATTGCTAGTAGTCCTATTAGAGACCCCGCTCGGTTAGAAGTTGCATTCCCACAAAATGTTTTTCTTGATGATAAATGGCGGCTAGCTATTTTAGAAATATCTCTCCCCAATAAGATTGCTCTTTTTAATAAAGCTGAAGATTTTATTGAAATATCACGGGTTCAGAAAACTAGAACTCGACGAAGTCTTGATGTGTCAGAAGCCATGAGTGATATACCAGTAAGTTTGGTAAATTTTTTTCCCTGGACCGCGCATTTTATGAGTATAAAAAAAATTAATCAGACACAACTTCTTGCAGAACTCATCAACCCCCAATTCTCGACATTAGAGCTCTCTCAGATCTTAGGAATAACTCAGCTTGAGGCAATTACTTATCAAAGGGCGGTAATTCATTTCTGTGAAAGAATTCATATTTTGAAATTGAATGGATCTATTGAAGAGGTTTGGATTTTAAATCAAAATGGAGGAATAACTTGGGAACACGAGATTTTAGGTCTCGGGCTTTTGGATTTTCGCGGGCGAGAATATGTAACAATTGAAAATTTGGTATCTCTTAACGATCGTTTGGGTCGTTTTGTTGTGCTAAGAATTTTAAAAAAATATATCAATGGTCTGGATTACTGGCAAAATGCTATGTTACTGTACAAGGCGATTTTTAGCAATAAAATTGTCTCGCTGGTGCAGTCACTTGCCATGTCAGGGACGTATCTGTTCTTTAAACATGTTGAAAAAATATTAACCTTTGTTCATCACGAACTTTTGTCTTCTGAAAAATCAGATGACGCCGAAGAAAAAGGTAGTTCTGGAAGTAGTGTGGCGACTGGAGAGGGGGGGGTGGAGGTGGTTTTAAGCACCATAACAGGTCCAGCTACCTTGTCTGATGAATATAGAATTTTGTTGGGTGAAGATGAGCCTGGAAGAAATATTGAGAGCGGGGGAAATGTTGAAACACCACAGGAAGAAACAGTTCTTCAAGACATCAACATAACTAATTTCTTTCCCTGGATTAAGCAATATATTTACTTTTTCCAAACAATCGAATCCAGGGATATCTTAGAACATTTCTTATCTGATGATTTTCGTCTGTCTTTTTTAGCCAAAATTTTATGCACAAGTCCTTCTGAAGCTCTGATCCTTTCAACTGCCGTTACAAGATTTTGTGAATTACTAACAAAAATGAAAGAAACTGGAGAAACTAAAGAAATTTGGCCACTTAATACCTCGCCTAAACAGTTGAGAAAGCTGGGCTTTAGATCAAGAACAGGAAACCTTGTTTGGTTCAGGAATTTTGGAAAACACTTAACAAATGTTTCATGGTTGAGTGATTTGTCTGAAAGAACAAATGAGGAAATTTGGAAACTTTGGTATCGCATAATTAAAGCTGTATTTTCTAATGGGTTGGTTTCTTATGCAAACATTTTGCAGCTTAGCACATGGGATTTTTTTAAACTTTTAGATCCTTTGCTCACACAATTTAATAATTTTTTAGATAAAGTTATTTCTACTTCAGCTAAAGATCCTCGTTGGTTTTCTAATAAAAACAAAGATAGAGATGTAGAGACCTTGCTTTGTTGGCAAGAAGGAAAGCCAGACACAGATATTTCTGGTATCCAATCACTCCAACCAAATGATGAAAAAAGAGAGGGTTTGGATGACGTAAACACACCCCAAGAGGGAGATAATTTGCCTGGAAATCAAGAATCTGGGGTGAATCTTGGCACTGAGCAAACAGAAGGATCTGAGGGGGGTCCTGATGCACAACAAACAGAACAAAATAAGGATAGCACCAGGGGGGGTTTTCTGCTATGTCAGAGGGTGGTGAAAGGTCAACAACATCTGGAAATGGTTCAGATAAGCAGACTCATGAGCCAGAGGAAGGGGTGGAAGAGAAAGCTGACTCAGCTGAGTCAACAAGCAACACCAATTCTAAAATATTGCAACCAAGCTGGGAGGAGCTTATCAAAACAGTAGAAAGAGATGAAGATATATTAGAACAAATAAAGCCTCCTGCAAGATTATATTTCCATGGTTCTGCAAAAGATGTGGTTTGGTCTCCAACTTACATCTCGGAATTTTTCAGCAAGAGTGGTTTCTTAAGTAAAGCTGATTATAATTTCATAACAAGAAAAGTCACTCTGACTGTGGCAAAGGGGGAAAAAGTTACTTTGGGTGGAAGATTGAAATATATTTACTCACTTCCTGGGGAAATGGAGGGTGAGGGGGTTTTTAGTTCTAAGTACTGTGTGGACCAATTCCTAGACCGAAGAACTCTGTATGTTTATTGTAATTTGACTGAAGATATAGTAATAGGGGAAAGATTTTCACCAGTTATCCAAACAGTAATAACAGATTTAGATCGTTTAACACGTGTGATTTTTCATAAACCCATATTCCTACCACTAAGACAAAATTACGCATCAAAAATCAAATTTGTTCTCTATACAGAAACCGGTGAAAAGGTAAAATTTTTGACAAATAATCAATCTGTTGCCAAAATCATTTTAACAAGAAAATGGCAGGCGAGGTCACCCGCTACTCCAACTGTCTCTTGAGACATTATCCACAGTTTGGGGGCTCAGGTTATACTAATTGGGAACATGATCGAGTGTTTAGAGGTTATCAACGAGGTCACGGACTAGGGAAATTTCTGAGAGCTGTTGGTAAGATAGCACTTCCTGTAGTCAAAACTATGGGAAAAAAATTTCTGAAATCTGCCTTAAGTGTGGGGTCAGATGTTTTAGCTGGGGAAAATTTAAAGAGCTCAATTAAACGCCGGGGGAAACAGACAATTAAATCAATTTTAACAGACGAGTCTCAGGAAGGGGCAGGCTTTACTAAATCCAAAAGAAAGAAGAGGAAAAGCAATAGTTTACAATTATGGACACCATCCAAACGGATCAGGAGGCTTTGAGTCCTTCCACTGATTTGTTTTCTCGTCCCACTTTATTGATGTCTGAAGAAAGTTCACACTATTTGAGAGTATATCCGATTAATTCAATTTCCTCGGTCTCGCCGATTATCTACGAATTTGAATCTGATTTTAGCACGCTAATTTCTCCAGTAGATATCTATCATGTTACAACCTTCAAAATTGTGAAGTCTGATAATTCTGATATTGCTCCAGAGGCCGCCGACGCCGATGACACTGATACTCAGAAATGCGGGCCTGCAAATTATTATGGATCCAGTTTTTTCAATGGATTAGATGTCTACCTGTCAGGTAATCTGATTGAATCATCAAACAACATGTACGGGTACAAGAGTATCATTCAAACAATTTTATCTAATGATAAACAAACAAAAGACACACAATTAGCTCTAAGTGGATTTTTTAATGACACAGGAGAAATTGATACGAATGGTATACGTTCGACTATGGATAAAGCAAATTGTGGGAATACCGGTCTCCATAAAAGATATCAGCTAACAAAATATTCTAAATCATTTACATCAGTAAGCCACTTACATGCGGATATCTGTCAGCAAGGTCGCTATCTAATACCTGGAACCTCCTGTCGAATAAAACTGACAAGAGCAAGTCCAAAATTTTGTTTGATTGCTAATAGCGCTGCCAAAAATTTCAATTATGTTATAACAAAAGCATATCTGCTGGTTAAATTAGTGCGTCCCAGGGAGAGCCTTCGTCTGGCAATCGAAAATTCATTACAACTGACCCCTGCTCAATATCCAATTAAACGCACAGAAGTTCGTCATTTTAATTTTAGTGGAAATAGCAGCGTAATCACGGAGGCTAATTTGTTCACTGGAAAATTACCTACAAGAGTGGCTTTGGCATTAGTGGAAACGGCGGCTTTTGAAGGATCCTATAAATTAAGTCCGTTCAAATTCTCCGCGTTCAAAACAACCGAGATTGATTTGAGATGCAACGGCTTAAGTGTTACAACAGAACCCCTGAGAATTGATCTCGACAACAATGATCACGTTCTGCCGTTCCTATTTTTGTACAAATCTACAGGAGGTTTACTAACTAACGAGAGTATTATGACCTATGAGGAGTATCTGAACGGAAATTTCATATTTTTATATGATTTAACAGCCGACGGAGAACATGACCAGCTAAAAATGCATACTGTTTCCACAGGATCTCTTAGCTTAGATTTGCGAGCCAGCGAAGCCCCGGCAAACCAATAACTCTAGTTGTTCTACTCGAATTTGAATCACTTTTAACTTGCGATAAGGAACATCAATTCCAAGTGCTTCAGTAAAAGAATGGTTTTTTCTTTTGGCTTACTATCATTTGCACCTGCTTCAGTAAAATAATCTTTTTTTCTTTAGTGTTTGACTGTCTGAATCGAGTGTGTGGTGGGGGGCAGAAAATACTAAAAGAAATCAAGATAAATGAATACCTTTGAAATTGAGGGATTGCTTTGTGATAAACCGAATTTTGTTGGAGTTTTTGCAGCAGATCAAATCCCCATTTTAAAGTTGGGCAAAAAACCTACATGTCTTGTAGCAAACCTCTCACCCATTAAAGACAGCGGCACCCATTGGGTGAGTTTAACAGTTTATTCACCAGCTAGAGGTAAAAACTTTTTAGAGGTTTTTGACAGCTATGGGGGGAGAGTAAAAGATATTCCATTAAAACTTCCAAAAAACTGGACTCTAAAGTGGAACAAAATTCAATTCCAATCTAACACAGCAATTACATGCGGTAATTACTGTATATTTTTTATAAGAAATAGACTGGAGGGGTTATCATTCACTGAAATTATTGAGATACTAAAAGGTTTCCGCGACACAGATAAACTAGTGACTAAATATGTTGATTACTTGAAGAAAAATCCTGCTTTAGAAAAAGGAAATTGGAAGAATAGTAAAAGCCTTCTTTCTTACTATCAAAACAAACAATCTTGTGATTTACCGAAAGCGCGCCCTGGTTGCAAAATTTGGATTTTAAAAAACTGCAAACTTTCAAGGTCAAGGGCTCAGAAGAAAAAGCATGAAAAAAATAGTGGAAAGAAAACACCTACCAAATAATAGAAAACGTTATGATGTTGATATGTACCTGGAAGACAGATTTAGAGCTTTGGAAAAACTCTTAAAAGAAAAATTTAGAAAATTTCAAGCTTTAAAATACGACATTCAGCTTACTTCCAAACTGGAGAAAAGGATAGTTTGGAATAATACATTTATACATCACACGACATGTTTTCGAAGCACGGGCAGAAGCATATTTACTCAAAGTAATATATCATCCTCTTTAAGATCGAGCACTGAACAAGTTTTAGAATCTTATGATCTTTTTATGAAAATGGGAGCGGGTGGGTATTACATTCTATAATTAGTTCACAAATTAATATTTATCAAAATGAAATCAGAGGGGGGGGTGCTACAAAATCATACGAAAAAAACTTCTTCCTTCTCGTTATGTAAAAAATACCAGATGCTTGCTTACTTTCAAACCAAACCAAAACAACCAATGTTTCCTTTATTGCATCTTAGCTGCATTATTTCCTGTTAAAAAACATCGCAATAAAGCTCAATCTTATAACAAGAAATTACATTTACTGGACTCGAGCATGTTATCGTTTCCAGTTAGCATTCAACAAATACCGAAATTCGAAGAAGCAAATCAAATAAAAATCAATGTTATTGGAATACCCAAAAATGAAGAAGGTTTCTTTTTCCTTTATAAAAGTCAATTAAGCAAAAATTTGAACGAACAGGGAAAGATAAAACAGATAAATCTTTTACTCTTCAGAGAACATTACAGTTTAATAACTAGTTGGTCGTGCTTTCTAAATTATAACAACACCAATAAGAGACAGATGTGCCAAAATTGTGGAAACTTTATACGTAAACACGCTCATCTCAGTGACTGTACAGGATGTCGCAATTCAAGACAAACAAATCTTGTTTTCCCTGAAAAGGGTTCAGTTCAAAAATTTCAAAATTATCAGAAAATTGCAAAATCGCCTTTTGTATATTATGCTGATATTGAGTGCTCACTACAAGACGATTTTGAGCATAGTGAAGATTCTAATAAAATCAAGAAAAAAAAAATTCATATTCCTGTGGCCATTGGTCTGATGCGTGTCTGCGTAGCTGAAGAGTTTTCTCACAAAGAACCAATTATTCATATTGGAAAAGATTGTATGAAGAGTTTTTTTGAAACTCTTAAGAATGAGGTGACTTTTAAAAATAAGATCCTAACTACAGTCAACTATCCAATAGATATGAGTAAACAAGATGAAGAGAATTTTCAGAACGCTGAAAAATGTTATGTTTGCGACAAGATATTTAAAAATTTGTCAGAAAAAAGACGGGATCACTCGCATTTGTTAGCTCATAAGAATTTTTTAGGAGCAGCCTGTGAAAGCTGTAATTTGAATAGAACTGATTTGAAAGGGAAAAAAACTGCTTTAATCTTTCACGGAGCTTCAAAATATGACAACAACTGTCTTATTAAAAGTTTTCACCATTTAAACATATTACCAAGCAATATTATTGCAAAAACTGGTGAATCAATTATGTCAATGAGTTTCTTCAATAATGAATTCATGATAATAGATTCTTTCAATCATCTCCCTTTCTCTCTTGAAAAAGCTGTGGGAATGTTAAATAAATCCAATAAACCTTTGAAACATACTCTGAAAGCTTTAAATAACGATTCAAAAGCTTTAAAACTACTCTCTCAAAAATTACCTTTTCCTTATAGTTTTATTACGCCCGAAAGATTGCGCACCCAAAAGGAATTGCCTGATGAAAAATTCTTTTATAATGACCTCAACGAAACAGAGATTTCGGCTGACAATTATGCTTTAGCAAAAGAGATTTGGCGGTATTTCAATTGCCAGACTTTGACAGATTACTTAGAAATTTACCTCAAGTCAGATATTTTATATCTCGTGGACGTTTTTCAACACTTCCGTGCGTTTTTTAATGCAGAGTTTCAACTGGAAAGCGCAAAATACTTGAGTATTTCATCATTGTCTTATGATTGTATGTTAAAATACACTAAATGCCAAATTGAGTTAATTCATGATCAAGAGATGTATAATTTTATTCGTGACTCGATTAGGGGAGGACTAACAAATATCCCACAACGTTATTTTAAGGCTAACAACAAATACATGCAGGATTACGATAAAAATAAGCCCAGCTCTTTCATAGCTTACCTCGATGCAAATGCTCTATATTCTTCGGTCATGACTTTAAAATTACCTGTTGCAGAATTACGATGGGTAAAATTCACGCCCACGAAGGTTAACGAAATTCTGGAGAATTACTCTGATGAATCAAAATATGGATATATATTCGAAACTACCTTAGATTACCCAGAAGAGATTCATCAGAAAACGAAAGATTTTCCTTTGGCCCCTGAGCATCGTATTGTAACAAAGGACATGTTATCACCTTTAACGAAAGCCATAATTAAAAAATTACAGACCAAAGTAGATAAAAATGTTAAATTACTCACGACAAAATATCCTAAACAATTCTATAAATGTAATGTAAGCAATCTGATTTTTTATTTAAAAATGGGAATGAAGTTGAAAAAAGTTCATCGTGTGCTTCAGTTTAAACAAGCCGCAGTTTTCGAACCTTATATAACATTTTGCATGCAACAACGCCAACAGACCAATATCTCGAGCCACGAACGCGATCTTTGGAAATTAGTTTCAAATTCAGTTTATGGAAAAACTTTAACCAACCTTGAAAAGAGGCAAAATATTAATTTTGTAACTGATGATAAACAATTATCACGTGCTATAAATTCCCCAAGATTCAGACATGCAGATGTGATTTCTAGTAATTTGGTACAAGTTTCCAAGTCTAAGAGAAAAATTTTGATGAATATCCCCTATCAAATAGGCGCCGCAATTCTAGATTTAAGCAAACTTGTGATGTATAGATTTTATTATAACACATTGATTAAAAAATATGGGATCTTTGGTTGTTCCATGTTATTCCAAGATACCGATTCGATCTGTATTGGTCTACAAACCGAGAATTACTTCCAGGATTTGAAAAATCTGGGTATCATTGATTTCAGCAATTTTCCAGAAGATCATCCTTTTCATGATAAGAAAAACTCCGGGAAGCTTTTTCATTTCAAGGATGAGAGTGCTGGTCATATCCCCAAAAGTTTTGTTGGTTTAAAACCAAAATGTTATTCTTTAGAATATCAAGACACCAGTCTTAACAAATTAACTAGCAAGGGGGTTCCCAGAAATCAAAAAAACAAAATCAAACACAAGGATTTGTTAGAGGTATTATTTAAGCACACCACAAAAACATCAAAAAGCCTGATGATTAGGAGTTTTAAGCACCAGTTGTATACCGTCCAACAGACCAAATTGAGTCTTTCCCCTTTGGACAATAAACGTTTTTTATTACAAGACGGGATAACCACTTTACCTTTTGGCAATTGCAAAATTAGTAGTTCACAAGAAGAGGAACAATGAATACTACTATTAGTATTACAAGAATGAAAATGAATACTAAAGAACCAAATAACACAAAGGAAACCTCGAGCACAAAGAAAGTCAGATTTAATTTACTGAGAAACCAGTATTTTCCAATCCCTGGGAGAGAGCGAATTTATCATAGTTCTAGAGACTTCCCAAGCCTACATCAATCAAAACATCAACAAACCAAGAGATTATCAGAAAAGGAAGAGGACTCAGAAAGGAGTTACTCTCAGGAAAAGGGGGTTACTCTCAAGAAAAGGGGGACCTGGAAAATCAAATTTGCGTGATAGCAAATAAAGAAGAGCAGGTGCTGATAAAACAAAATGGCCTTTTCATCTGAAAAGAAAGATAAAAAATACCTGATATCTGTCGAAGGGAGTGTTGGATCTGGAAAAAGTACCCTTTTGAGAGAAATTGAGAGTCAAGAATTTCCCAATACCAGAGTCCTATGGGAACCAGATTTTTCAAAAGTTGATTTAAATGGGCAACAATATAACCTTTTGAAAAAGTTGTACGTAAACGATATAAAAAAAGATGATTATTTGGCTATACAATTAGCAATATGCGACAACTTGAGAAATTATTACAACAGAAACGTCACAAATAAAAAATTCCTGATATCTGATAGGTGTCTTTCAAGTTGCAAGATATTCAATCAAATGGGTTTCAATAACGGTCAACTTTCAAATTTCACCAAGGATTATGTAATGAGTCACATTAACTCGCAGGAAAAAAGTTTCCTTGATTCATTTTCTGGAGGAATCGAGGTCTATAAATTATACCTTGACACAAAACCAGAAATTTGTGGGCAACGTGTTATTAAAAGAGGTCGAACGGAGGAACTTTCAAAAAGTACTGAATTTTGGAGCAGCTTTGCAGAGACATTCAAAGAAGTTGCTTTTTCATTGGATAAATATGACCATGTCGGTGACAAAGACTCGATTTACAGGAAAATTGTAGAACTAGTAAAAATTATAAACCTTAGAGAGGGCTCTTGAAAACTAGAAACGTAAAGCAATCTAACCAAAAGCAAAAAAACTTTTTTACCTCAAATGCAGAGAAGTTATAGCTCTTCCAAAATTTCTGTTTTAAAAATTCTGTTTTAGAAGTTTATTCCTTTTTAAGAAGCTCAGTAAATCCAAAATGCCAGAAAATGCCACAAAACTCAACAGCTGGTGTTTGCCTCATTGCCCCAAGCTTGCCCCAAGCTTCAAACACCCCCAGTGCGCATGCCTCAGTTGAAATACCTCAGTGCGCATGTCTAAGTTGAACCTCCAGAGAAAATGCCTTCCCTTAATTGGCTGGGGACCCCAGCACCAGGTCTGCAGATTTCTTCCCCCCCCAACCCCCTATAAAACCCCAAGCCCCAACACACACGTTGCCAGTTCAGACACACACATCAGACAGTACGGATTGTGGGGGCAATTTACTGGTCGCCCCCAAAACCGTTTTAGTTAGGTTTACATTAAGATGGATAGTTAGATAGATAGATAGATAGATAGACTGAAATTTTACTTCGTTTTTGGAGACTTGTTGTGAATTCCTTTTCCATCACAATGGAGTTTTACTGAACATTTAATATGGAGTTTTACTGAACATTTAATATTTTAACCTCGCACCAGGGATTTTACTTCATTCTGGATCAACATATATACTCAGGTATGGAACATTTTTAAATGAAAGAACATTTTTGAAGGAACACCTCTAATCCTTTCGTGGGCGGAAAAAACCATCTGCACGGGCGTTACATTTGGACTTGATGAATTATAATTAAAATTTCTGACATTTTACTTTTCAAAAAAGTTAACTTTTTACATTTAAAAAAGTGACATTTTTGCCTTTGTTACTTTTTGTAGAACAAAAGACAGTTACAATGGGGTTGTGTGACTTTGCAAAAATACATCCAAGGGCTACTTTGCCCAAAAACCAAAATGGATCGAGTACATATTGTGTTACTGGTGTTGAGATGAAATCCATTCCACCCCTTACCCACATAACTGTAAGATCGGGTCTAAAAATATCCAACATCATCAAGGGAGTTGAGCTTCGTCTGCGAACATCATCGGATTTATTTTTCTCGAAGAAGTGCATTGTCCCTTGTGAGCAGAAGCTAACGGGTATCTTCAATGGAGAACTACTAATCTCCTTGTATAACACCTCGACCACCTTAGAAGCGAACATTAAGAGTGGGGAAGTACTGGCAGAACTCAGTTTCCACCATTTTTTATTGCCAGAATTGAGCTGGGCTGGAGGTGCCCTTGTAAACTCCAGAAAAAGGAGGAAAGGAGGACCTGTCCTGGGAGCCTGGAGAAAAGGAGCCACCGTGGGCGAATTCCAGGTTCCCAGAACCCACGAAAGGAGGGTGTTCCATGACAATTTACATACAATTACCAACTCCTCTCCAGAGTCCCCTCCTTGCGCCCCACACACCGGTAATTGGAGAGCAACAGTCAGTAGACCATCGCCACGGGGCGCAGGAGAGGGTGGTACTAGGGGACCTGCTCCAGGGGGGGCTTTGGAGGACTATACCCCCATCTGTCTAAGGGTGTCGCCCCCTCGAGACCAGGTCTCTATTATAAACGATGATTCAGAAGGAGACGTGCAGCTCGTCGAGGAAGAAAATGGGGAAGACGTCCCGACAATCCCTGGCTTTGATGTGTAAGGTAAGTCTCAATTTCCTTCTATATTAGTGGAATTTTCGTTCATTAACACCATATTTTGGAAAAATTTGAGTGGCAAAAGTCAGTAATTTAGGTTTTTTTGGATCACAATTCCAGATCAGAATTTCATCCATCGTATAAAAGCCAAAAAACCAAGAGATCGTAAACGAGAGAACAGATTCTGCGGGTCTACTTTCTCCTCGACGAGCTTCAAAGACTTCTGGAGACGAAACATCTGCCTCTGGAGACGAAACGTCGGCCTCTATAATCGCACCATTACAAGGTCACGTTTTTTATAAAAGAGTAAAATTGAAAACAAATCATTTTTTATTAGTCAGACATTGAACTAAGCCTATCTATCTATCTATTTTGAAAATACGCATATCTATCTATCTATCTATCTAGTATCTATCTATCTATCTATCCGTCTATTTATCTATCTATCTAAAATTGTTAGATAGTTAGAGTATTCATAAATTTTGTTGAGTATTCATAAATTTTGATGTTTATTAGAGTATTCATAAATTTTGATGAGTATTCATAAATTTTGATGTTTAAAGTTTGTAAGAAAAAAACGGGGGTTAACCATTCATATGTGTGTGTCTGGCTGGTCACGGGGGGAGGGGGAGAAAAAAGGAAAAATGTAACTCTTTCCTCCCCCTCCTCACTTTAGCATAGTCTTGTCCCTCACAGAGTCTCCTCCGCCAGTAGGTGGACAGTTTGCTTTTGGTCTGTTTACAGTTGAAATGTAAAACTGTGATTTGACCAAAAGCACCTGGCCTCTTGTTGGCGAACGGGAGAGGGGGTTCTGTGTGGGAAAAGTCCCCACGTGGTATCACCAACATTTTGTTCTGCTTGTTCATCATGATAAATTTTTTATTCCGCTTTATTCGGTTCATTCCGCTTTATTCGGTTCTATTTGATTAGCCCCCCCCAAAAAATTGTGATTAGGCCCCATAAAAAATTTTACTTGAATGTTTAATATTTGAAATATTTGATTGTTGACCTTCAAAAAAATTTAAATAAGATTTGTTAAAAAGTAAAAAAAATTTAAAATTTAACTTCAAAATAAGTATATAAAAAGTAAAAATTCTTAAAAAGTAAAAATTCTCAAAAACAAAAAGTAATTAAAAAAATTCAAAACCAATGTAACTTCCAATAAATTTGTTTGTAGAGACAAACAAATGTGTGTGGGAAAAAAAAAACAAAAAACAAAAAAAGTTACTGGGTCCATTCCAAAATATATATATATATATACCTCGTTGATATACCTTGCTCTTGCAAATATCGCTTCTTTGGAATGTTTGTTGTTTTAAAAATCGAGGTTACTTATTATTGTTTAAGAAATCAAGGTTACTTATTAGTGTTGTTGCTCTTGTTAATATTTCTTGCTTTTAATGTTTAGTAACCTCGATTTTTTTTACTTAAACATCCATTCCAAAATATTAGTGGTAAAAATATGTAAAAAATATACCCCCCCTTTACCTCGAGGTTGTAAATATTACTACCATAACTTTTATCCATGGAATGTTTTTTGTTGAAATATTATCCATGGAACGTTCCATGTTTTTTGTTAATTTCAAGAAAGTTGTGTTTAGTTTTGGCTGATGTTCATTAATTTTTGGTTTATATTGAAATTTTGGTGTCTTTTAAAGTTTAAAGATACCAATTAATCACCCGCAACTAATATCTTTATCTTAATGGTGGGACTTAAAGACTTGAATTTGTTTTTGTCTAGCTATTGAAACTTTTCTTATTTTTGACTGATTGGACGCCTGGGAAAGGCTATTGACCAATCATCTGTCTTTGATTGCTGCTATATTTCTAGTGCAGTAGTCAATGTACCATAACTTTGGTAATAATGATCCGATTTTAGTTAAAATTTCAGGATTTAAGGTTAGTGGCATATCAAACATTTATCCTGAAAATAAACCTTAATATATGCATTATTAAAATTTTTGGAATTGTTGGCTGATATTGAATTGTTGGCTGAACAATCATCACTTAAATTGTTGGCTGAACAATCATCACTTAAATATCATAAATTAATGAATTGTTGGCTGATATTGAATTGATGGCTGAACAATCATCACTTAAATTGTTGGCTGAACAATCATCACTTAAATATCATAAATTAATGAATTAAATTATTGAATTGTTGGCTGATATTGAATTGTTGGCTGAACAATCATCACTTAAATTGTTGGCTGAACAATCATCACTTAAATATCATAAATTAATGAATTGTTGGCTGATATTGAATTGTTGGCTGAACAATCATCACTTAAATTGTTGGCTGAACAATCATCACTTAAATATCATAAATTAATGAATTGTTGCGCTGATATCGAGGTGTAACATTGTTCGAAATTGATCTTGTTTGATACTCTTGTCCTTCAAGAGTAACATCTATTAAATTTTGAAAACCCAAGGATCCCTTGGGGTTTGTGGGGAGCCTTGGCAGCCCATATAGCCTGGGATATGGTTATAATTTACCGTTTGGACAACAAAAATTAATTAAAATATCTTCAACTTCCACTTAATTAAAATTTCATTAATTTAAAATATCCTTCTTTTTCTTTAATTTAAAATATCCCTCAATTTAATTAAAATTTCCCTTTTAAATAAATAAGTAGCAAAGTAAGTCTCTTTTGTTGCTACTATAGTCGCGCAAAAAGTAAGTCTGTTTTGCAGTAATCCTTCACATGGACAGTTATGACGTGTTCGTTCCCTTCTCTAATGTTTAAGGTGCATATTTAATTCTTCAAATTCTTCATCCCCCTAGCCTCTTGAGAGTTGTTCAGGGGCTATTGAGGCTAAACCTCTTCAAATTACATACCCAGGTCGAACGGGTTCGTTAAATGTTTCTTCATGAAATGTTCAACAGTTCCTTATCCAGGAAGTAACCTTCTTTGCTTCCCGAATTATTCCATATCTTTCTTATTCCATATCTTTCTTTGAGGTTGTAATTATTCCATATCTTTCTTATTCCATATCTTTCTTTGAGGTTGTCATCCCAGTGTCACCCAACAATGCAAAAAGATTTGATGATGACATCACACGGGCTTGTCGCCCAACAAAAGAAAAAACAATTAGCAAAGAAACGATTTAGTTTCGTAGTATAAATTGTAAATATAAGCGTCCAATCAGTAAATTATGTAAATATCTGTGTCCTTGGATATGTGTTCTGCCCTCATATCCGTTTTCTTAGAAAACATGTCTTGTTATCTTTAATGAGTCATCATTAAAGGAAACATTTTCTTTTCCTTTGTACAGGAATGCTAGGTACTCTGTAACAGTCCTCGAAAATGGATATTTCTCATTTCCCTAGCATTCCAGTACTTATTCTGTGACGGTTGTCGAGGTGAAATCTATTTTCACCCCGCATTTCATCACATATTTGTTGTTGTCAATGACAACAAACATTGCAAACCCCCCTCCCCAGTATGTAAAGTAAACACTGGGGAACAACTCATATCCAGTTTTAAGTTCCAAATTCTTTATTGAGTGGCACGTCCATATCCATTGTTTCTGGTTGTTATTGAGTGGCACGTCGATATCCAATGAGTGGCACGTCGATATCCATTGTCTCTTTATTATTAAAAGATTTCCCTTAAGCTTGAGGTGTTGATTTCGATATATAGATGATATATAGATTTGGAAGTCAAAATCTTTAAAGTCTTCCAACCAAAAATCTTTGAAAATTTTAATAATTCCAAAAATGGGCCTCATCGTACAATGAGTGATTAACTGTTGTGTCTTTATCAATAAATCATTCCAGAGATAGTTTCATGCATGCGAATTCATGTTAAAAATGATGGTGAGGTTAATGTCCTCATTTGAAAGTTAATGTCCTCATTTGAATGTTACAAATTAAAGTGTTAGGTCACCCTCATCCTTAAACACCAATCCCGGGTCATTGAAGTTTTTCAATTTTTCTTTCAACAATACAGGGGGTCCCTCTTTCAACTGCATTTTAATTAAAATAGTCCGGTAATTACATTAATTCTTAACCTCACTATTCGACTTTTAACTTCATTAAAAATACGATTGGGGTAAAATACGATTGGGGTCTTTGAAATTCTTATGAGGTTAAATACGATTGGGGTCTTTTAACTTCATAAAAATTCGAGGACTTTAATCGTGATTAATGAAGTTAATTAATTTAAATGAAGTTAATTAATTTAACATTTACGATTTAAATTAATTAGGTGAAACACTATTTTTTAAATAATTAAGTGAAACAGTATCTGCTCTTGGTCTTGACTATGCTGCTTGCTCTTGGTCCTTAGGAAGTCTTCCAGTCCAGTCCAGTAATTACATTAATTCTTAACTTCACTATTCGACTTTTAACTTCATTAAATATACGATTGGGGTAAATTACGATTGGGGTCTTTGAAATTCTTATGAGGTTAAATACGATTGGGGTCTTTTAACTTCATAAGAATTCGAGGACTTTAATCGTGATTAATGAGGTTAATTAATTTAAATGAAGTTAATTAATTTAGCATTTACGATTTAAATTAATTAGGTGAAACACTATTTTTTAAATAATTAAGTGAAACAGTATCTGCTCTTGGTCTTGACTATGCTGCTTGCTCTTGGTCTTTAGGAAGTCTTCCAGTTCAGTCCAGTAATTACATTAATTTTTAACTTCACTATTCGACTTTTAACTTCATTAAATATACGATTGGGGTAAATTACGATTGGGGTCTTTGAAATTCTTATGAGGTTAAATACGATTGGGGTCTTTTAACTTCATAAGAATTCGAGGACTTTAATCGTGATTAATGAGGTTAATTAATTTAAATGAAGTTAATTAATTTAGCATTTATGATTTAAATTAATTAGGTGAAACACTATTTTTTAAATAATTAAGTGAAACAGTATCTGCTCTTGGTCTTGACTATGCTGCTTGCTCTTGGTCTTTAGGAAGTCTTCCAGTCCAGTCCAGTAATTACATTAATTTTTAACTTCACTATTCGACTTTTAACTTCATTAAATATACGATTGGGGTAAATACGATTGGGGTCTTTGAAATTCTTATGAGGTTAAATACGATTGGGGTCTTTTAACTTCATAAGAATTCGAGGACTTTAATCGTGATTAATGAAGTTAATTAATTTAAATGAAGTTAATTAATTTAGCATTTACGATTTAAATTAATTTAGCATTTACGATTTAAATTAATTAGGTGAAACACTATTTTTTAAATAATTAAGTGAAACAGTATCTGCTCTTGGTCTTGACTATGTTGCTTGCTCTTGGTCTTTAGGAAGTCTTCCAGTCCAGTCCAGTAATTACATTAATTTTTAACTTCACTATTCGACTTTTAACTTCATTAAATATACGATTGGGGTAAATACGATTGGGGTCTTTGAAATTCTTATGAGGTTAAATACGATTGGGGTCTTTTAACTTCATAAGAATTCGAGGACTTTAATCGTGATTAATGAAGTTAATTAATTTAAATGAAGTTAATTAATTTAGCATTTACGATTTAAATTAATTAGGTTTGATCAAGGTAAAACAATTAACATTAATCTTGGTTTTTTTACATTTATCTTCGTTTTTTACATGAGTAGTCTTCTGACTACATCCTAGCTTCTGTTGTGGTCATCCTCGCTTTAGTCAAACAGGTTCCACTTCATTCATTGAATATTTCTTTGAATTCAATATCCTGTGTCCAAGAGTTCAACTTGGACCTCCTTATTTGTCCAAGAAATGTTTCAACGTCGTTTTTTTTTTTCTTCAAAAAACAGTCCTTATCTCTCCAACAGGTAGCCGATGCTGGGGGGGGGGAAGTTTTTTGCAGAAGAGGGCTCGAAAGAGATGCTCTTTGGCTTTTGTTCCCCCTGCTCAACATGGTCTCAATATAGAGGTAAGCACTGAGAGAAGTGTAAGACCGGGCAGAAAGTCTGTGTCTCCCAAACTCGCTTATCGTATTTTAAGACACAAACTCGCTTATCGTTTTTATTTTGAGACATAAACTCACATATCTTTAACTTCATTTAATTAAAAAAATCTAATAAAATCTTTCTTTTCTCCTCTGTCTCTGGTGGTGACAGTCACAGAGCCAGACTCTGCAGAGTCCCCTCCTTGGTGTTGGGGCGCAACAGTCAGGAGACCATCGCCATGGGGTGCAAGAGAGGGGGGATATGTTTTTAACTTATTTAAAATATGTTTTACCTAATTTTAAAGAATCATTTACAGTTGGTATCAATCAGCAAGTCAAACTCATCCCATCTGCCAACCTTCAGCTTCTCACTCATACTTCCCCCCCTTAATTATTTCAGGATTTAAGAATCCATCATTTTCTTCATATCAAAAACATTTTAAATTCTCGAAAACTAAAAGACTCAAATCAAAAACATTTACACTAACATTCCTTATGAGAAAGTATAATAAAAACACTACATTCCTGGTCTAGGCAATGGCCAACAATATTTCTAAAAGTAAGTACTAATAGGTGAGGACAGTTTCTATGTAGTCCTCTTGTGTTCCACTCATAGGTGAGGACAGTTTCTATGTAGTCCTCTTGTGTACCTGAGTGGAAGTCTTTAGGTCGTCCCAATTTGAGGGGTTTTGAGACATTGTTTCTTAGTGACAAGTTTTCCACACTAAGAAACAGACACTAAACATATTCATTTAGTGAATCCAGTTCACTGCTGGGCCGAGTCATTTAGTGAATCCAGTTCAGTGGTGGGGCGCTGGCAAGATAATTTCCAGTCGTTATTCCCGAAATTCCAGCTCCTATTTTGACTTGTTCAAAATTTACTGTGAATCCGGTATTTTCCTACTCCAGCAATCTACAGTTACCTCCTCTCCCCCCCTCTAGCGTTAGTTAATTCTTTCTTAACTTACATAATTTAATATAATTTAATTTAATTCTTTATGTAATTATAAGTTTAACAAATCTTTAACAACTTATTTTGTTAAAGAAGTAATTTCCTTATTTTCTTTCTCAACTTATCCATAATTTATATTGCCTTAATTTCCTTATTCTGTAAAAATCATATATCCAATGGTGAAGGAACATTGGGCAAAAAATCTTGAACGAAAATAGTCATTTGCAAGTATTTCTTTGTTCTCAGCTTCAATTGCTGAAAACGTCGATTGTTCTCCCGTTTCGAGCAATAGATTGCTAAAAATAGCAAAACTCGATTGCTGAAAAACGTTTTTTATTTTCTGAAAATGTTAATAGATTGCTGGAAAACGTTTTTTCCTGAAAACGTAAAACATCGATAGATTGTGTCGATAGATTGTTGGTTCTTATGTTTTCAGTTGCTGAAAACGTCTTTTCATTTTGATTTTAAAAAGGTACCTTGCCTTTCTCTTGCCTGCACCACTTATGGTGCTTTGGCCCCTTCAGAGCAAGATCCTGGCATGGGTTCATGTCAGATCTTAATTTTAATGGTGAATATTTAAACCAACTTGCAACAGGTGGAACATCACCTGTTATCTGTTATTATGAACTCGACAAATAATTTTATTTACCATATTATTTGTCAATACTTTTATCATTTATATTATATTTAGCTTCGCTGAGAAGCTTGCACCTGTTATCTGTTATTATGAACTCGACAAATAATTTTATTTACCATATTATTTGTCAATACTTTTATCATTTATATTATATTTAGCTTCGCTGAGAAGCTATTGTGGAGCATGGCATTTCAACATGTGCGTTAGTGTGTATGTGAGTCGATTCCATCAAAAAATACTGGATGGATTAAAATTTCCTTGGGCATGATATGTTCATTTTTATCACACAATACCTGATTAATTGTCACCAAAATTTAAAGAAATTTAAATAAGGTCTCTACAGTGCAGCAGGCACTAGGCCTATCACTTTTTGCTGTAGCAATAGCAGCAAAGAGGGTATATATTTTTACATTCTCTCTGCAAATATAGCCATTAAATGTCGGTAGAATGTGGCAGAAGGTGTCAAAGCACTAAATTATCAACATTTCAGTGTTTATTTTATGAAAATCCCGACCAGAATTTCCAAAATTAGCTGGGTCTTTCACAATCAGTTTTCTTCTCAAGTTCTACAACGAGTTGACAACATTTAGTCTTAAATCTTAATCAATTGCTTATATGTATGTGTGGCATCTTGCAGTAGTCATATATGTGTGGCATCTTGCAGTAGTCAAAGTTCAATTTTAAATGGACAAGCCTAGTCTTTATTATAACATTAAAAACATTTAAAGGCCTTTGAGGGAAGTGCCTTTTGTTTTAAGGGAAGTACCTTTTGTTTTAAGTTTTTTGTAGCTTTGTGGGAGGTACCAACCTACCTGGGGGGAAAGAAAGAAAAAAAACCGGGGGGGGGGGAGGTGGGGAAAATATAAAACAAAAAACAGGGTTCGAATTTTCAAAACATGACAAAAACAAATTCAAGGAAGAAAGTTGCACCAACACAAAGCTATTGGTTGCGGAAAGTAAAAGAGGCCATGGCCAAAAGAAAAAAACCTAAAAACTATAGGGGAAAAGGTTTCATTAACGTCTTAAAAAAAATTGGCGTGAAAACTAAAAAATTAGAACAGAGAGCCATTGCTAAACACAACCAAAGAAAGAGGTTATACCCTCATCTACGCTAGAAAAATATGAATGTTTTTAAAAAAAATTTTTCATGTTGTATGTAAACAAGGGTTTGTTTATTCATTCAACTTGTTGATTATTTAAATTATTTAAACTGTTTGATTATTTATTTAAATTATTTAAATTATGTTATTTATAAAAAATTTGTGTGATTGTGTGTTATTTATAAAAATTTGTTATAATATCGTTTTGTTGTACATGAGATTTAATAATGTGTTATTTATAAAAATTTGTTATAATATCGTTTTGTTGTACATGAGATTTAATAAATGTGATTACTCTGATTTTACAAATATGTTCTATAAAATAATAACTGTGATATATAAAAGCTGAATATATGTTCTATAAAATAACTGTGATATATAACATTTAATTTAATTTGTTACTGTGATTTAATTTAATTTGTTACTGTGATATATAACATTTAATTTAATTTGTTACTTGTTACACTAATATTTTAACATTAAGATTGTATGATTGTAGATATTCTGTAATTTATTAAAAATATGATTATTCTGTAATTTATTTATATATATATATTATACTAATTTATTAAAATGTGATTATTCTGTTAAATATATATTTATATTATACTATGTGATATTTCTGTGTTTCAGGAATTTATAAAATTTATTTGTGATATTTCTGTTTCTGTGATTTATAAATATTTCTGTTTCTGTGATTTATAAAATTTATTATGTGTGTGAAATTGTATGTGCAATTTGTTATAATAAACAGAATGTTATATTGTTACTCCAAAACTGTGTTACATCATGCCTTATGCTAAACTTAATCCAAATTTTTGATGATAATAACTACTGATTATTGACTGATAGTAGTTACATAATTAGTAGTCATATTTTTGATGAGAGACAACAAGAAAAAAAGGAAAAAGACAATTTTTCCTGTGAATCTCATCACAGAAAAAGGTAGTAAAGCTAAAAAGGGAAAAATAAAACTTTTTTCCTGTGAATATCATAGCAAAATGAAAAGGGTATTCTGGAAGACTGAAGCCCCGAGAAAATAGTTTTCTCAAGGTTGAAAGCTTGGCGAGGTTGTTTTTTATCTGGAGTCATTCAAACACAATCATTTCTAAGATATCATTTATCTATAAGACAATATTTAAAATAAATTCATTAATTGATATCTATAAGACAATATTTTAATAAATTCAATGAAAAGCCTGGGTTAGCGTGGCTAGAGAGGAGGATATTTGGAATGGTTTTTATTTGTAAGCAAGCTTCTTTGAGCTATTGCTTAGAAGACTTTAAGCGTGTGGAAGAAGATCTTCAGCCACTCACTGAAAGTCAGGTCATTTATGATAAGACAATGGTGTCATGGTCAAGAGGGGGATTCGAACCCGCGACCACACGAACACGAGGAAGATACTCTGTCTCTGAGCCACGCCACCCAGGCTGACAGAGAAAAATTAACACTTTTAGTCACCAGTGCAACACAACAGACCTAAGAGGCTAAAAATAGAACAGCTGATTTAGTAAACAGTGCTCATAGTGGCACACTCATGAACTAAGTAATCTCACTATGCTACCTCAGTGCAGAGCACATGGCTTCGATGCACGAGGAGGGCGAGGAGCATTGAGAGAGGGGAGAAAAAGGGGTTAAACCACCCCCTTGAAATAATACCACCATCTGGACTTTGTCGGACAACCCCCCCTTCTCTTAAAAGTAGGGGGGGGGAAAAGAAACACAGGCAAAAGTATTTACTGTTTGTTTTCAATGGACTTAAACGGCATCTGGTTTTGGTGAAAAACAAGAAATCGGTTTACTATAGGTTTTTAATGGACTTAATCGGCAAATTCCACTACTACTGCTGTATTTTTTTAATCAAGCATAGCAGAAATTGATAATTGCTGCTATATTTGAATCAGAGTCCAAAAACTTGTTCATAGGAGCAGGACCTGACCAAAAATGGAGGATGGCTGTGTCTCACCTTCTGTGCTGAGGCAACTGAAAGATTTCTTTGAAACTTATTTTGCTGTCAATTGAAACGATACGTCAAATGGAAATCTTGTCCCTTGTCTCTTTATTCGTTATCAAGACAATCCTCACAAATTTTATTTGTGCATGGGTAGTGGCATCCTTGTTTGGGCATGAAGATCCCCGTATATCAAATTGTGACTATTTACATGTATACAAGTCTGTCTACAAGTGGACTGCTCTAGCATTGCCACAGATCAGAACATATGCTGTCTTGTGTTGCCACCTAGTGATTAGTATGCTATTCCACAAGCTCCTGGGCTCGTCCACATCATTTCGATCAGATGAACACACACAATTTTGTCTGGAAGACACTGGGGCTGTTTCTAAGTGTGCTGATGGCCTTGTCTACTTCCTTAGAGAATGTGATTGCCGAGTCTGACTCTGGTATACATCAATGTTGAATAGAAATTTTGTGAATGTGCAATGAAATTGGAACTATTTCTTGGGACAGCAATGATGTAGCATACAAAATCAACTTTTGTGCCAGGTGGCAGCAGCATGCAGTTCTCATTTTTACCAGACTGTACAAGTAGTATAGTGAGCGCCCTCCAGAAAACTGCATGCTATTAGATTTCTGGGCTGTGACAATATGTTGATAGTTAAGTATTGAATTTGTAACAACAAGAAGTTTGCTGTTTTGGGCTTCATAAACTCAGCTATTGTTTCCTTTGTTATGAATTTATTTAGCACCACAATAAAAGTGCATTTTACAGACTAAAGAGATACAAAAATGTTTGTGTATTTACAGTGATATTGTACAAACAATTTTACAATTAAGGCCAGAGGCGTAGATCTATCATTTTTGTGAGGGGGATGATACCAGCATACACGCAAGGCAATAGGCCGAGGGGCATGGCGTGCCTCAAGGCAAGGATCTTGGAGCAGATGCCAAAGAATTTCAGTTTATCCGAGATAAATTAACAGCATTAGAACTTGCAATGTTTGCGATATTACAGCAATTACAGCCAAAAGTAACTGGTATATTTTAGTTATTTTTTGTTCTAGAGAGATATTTATATGTTCAATTTATCATCTCCCAACTCCATCCCCCCAGATCTACGCCCCTGAATTTTTAGCTTATTTCTGCAGATAATGCCCAAACATAGCTCTGCAATGAAATACAGCACTCCGTTACACATATGTTAATAATTTATGTTATGTTGTAGAAAAGCAGACAATGGCGATATTCTTTTCAGATCATCAAACATGTATATTACTTTAGTACATAGAAATCAACAGTATGGTCCCTAAGTTGTTCAAATGTATGATATTGGCATCCTTATACCTCAATAACAGACAGGTTACATCCTCCGAGACCAAATTAGCAGTGGAAGAAAATTAACATGATCGAGTCTGATCAGTATTATGTTTGGGAGCACAAAGCTGTTAACATAAGATATATATAAAACTCTAATTTGTGTGTTCTGTTAACCAAATTTAAGTATTTTTTGTTCACGTTAACATTCAAATTACACACAATAATTCCCACGTGGTAGCAGTCTAAACTTTCAATAGTGTACCAATGATGTTGCCGTTCTAAAATTTGGGTTGAACTCCCGTTGAAGAGCTAAAAGAGAGGTTTTGCTACATGTTTACGTGTGACATATCCATGTGCAAGTGCTATCATTTTCCATTGCTATCTTGACAACCTCCATGTAAACGTCATACGGAAACGTGCAACAGAACCTCTCAAATGTTTTTGCAGACCCACAGTCTATTGTGTTTATGTGGCCAATGACAAATAAATTAATATTCAATTCAATTCAATTCAATATTGAAATAAGATAATTTTATCTTTTTAACTTCGAGCGGACTGTGATTGCATCACTTTAATGAGAGCGACATCTCATAAGCTCGTTCAAAGTTACTTTAAAAACTGTATGAGACCTGGGAAAGTGGAAAAGCCAACTGTATGTTTTGGGAATTTCTAAATTTTGCAACATATTCTCATCCACGCTGACAGATACCTTACATCAGCTCTATCAGTTTTTATCCTTATGATACTATTCTCTGAACGATGAAGAAACATTGTGAGTTTCCTCAGACTTAGAACCACTGTAGAGCTGATAAACACGCTGTATGCACAGTTTTAATACACAATAAAGAATCATTATATTGAATTTTACAAGTTGTAATTTCAGTAACAGGTAATTCATATTCGTATATTGGCATACAATTAATACCATAACAATAAAATATACCATGATTTGATAATTATAACAAATGCTCGTAAATATATCAATTTCCAAAATCATTATGCCTAACTAATCCAGGCACATTCTCATCATCATACATGTAACAAACTTCATCCCCCATGGGATCGTTAGCCCCATAAGGCCACACATAATTGATTCTTAGCTTCGCGGACCCGCCGACATAATAGAAACACTGCCGATGGAAAAAAAAAATTGAAAAAAAAAAAAAAACTTTTTTTTTTACCTTTTTTTTTTTTGTCCTACCAACCGACCCTAGAAAAAGTGCCTTGAGAGGATCCGAGAAGCTAAAGATCAATTATGTGTGGCCTAAGACATCGCAGTTTGCAAATCTTTTTGAGCTCGTGTAGCGAGATCTTCTTTCGTCGGCCGGCTTCTGGCATAAGTTTGTGTTTTCCCATTTTCCTGTTTTGCATCATTTTCGTTATTTCCTGCGATGTCGTCCATCTCCAGCTGCTGATATTTCTTGTTGCTCACCATGGTGTATGTTAGACGGGGTCGTTCGCAGCTTTGGGAAAAGCGATCATCTGACATTTATCAAAGGTGTAATATAACTCAATTTACAACATGTGTGTTATGAGTACCTAGTACTACCTACAGTACAATCCAAAATAAAGTAAGGACATTTACTGTCGGAAGTCCTCTGTTTACCTATTTTTCGCTCTTTTCTCCTCTCCACCCCAAATCTCCTTACAACTCCCTTTGACTCCTTACAACAACCTTAGCCTACATTAAGAACTCTGTATAAACAGCTACCAAGGTAACTGCAATTAGCAGAGGTGCAAAATATCAGGTAAATCAAACACAATGGGGGTGATTGAGTTCAAATTGTTGTTTAAATGTGATTTTAATGTAATTTAAAAGGTAGTTTCAAGTAGGTAAAAGTAGGAAGTGATTCAGAGGTAGTCAAAAGGTGTGAAAGGGTAAAGTAGTGGCTGATTCTTCCTTCCTGCTGGGGTGATTGTACTTTATTTTGGTTTGTACTGTAAGGTACATGGTGACTGGAGTCAAATTTTTGGGACTGGTGACTGCAAATACTCAATTCAAGCCCTTCCTCAATCCACACTGTAGAATTTGAAAATTTGGGACACCTTAAATGATTGAGTGAGATTGGTGCTCAATTCCTTTGAGCTAACACAGTTTGTTGGTTTAAGTGTTTGATAATCAAAATAAGGCCAGACATAATTGCTCTTTAGTTACTCAGATCTTCTTGAGGTACATTGTCTGGTGTAAGTCAATTGGGCAAATAAGCAACAACTGTAATCTCACTTTCATCAATGTCATTCTGAAAGGTGAGTAAGCTCCTTTTTTTGTAGGAAGAAAATCTGTTTGGTTGGTCTATCTGAAAAGCTAAAAAGCAAATACGTCAGGCCTTAACTTACCAATGATAGAAGTCTTTGTGTCAGCATTGAGGGAACTCATGAAAGACTTCCTGAACTTGAAGGCCTTGTGCTTCTCCTTGCTAAGATAAGAAGCAGTAGACAGAGTATAGAGTACAGGGTTGACAGCAGCATTTAGGGGCAGGATGAACACTGCCACCCTTGCAAACACCTTGAAAAGAAGGAGGAAATTGACAATATGAACCTCCTTGGATTTGGGTACTTGTGGCTTTTCACCTTATGGTTATAATAGAGAGGAACAATCTGAACTCAACATAGCTCCTGCGATTGGAAGGTACTAATTTGGGGAATGTAACCAAACAGAAAACATCTAACATTCCAATGTAAGTAGATTTTGAAGCGCCTTACATTGTTATGTGGCTCTTTGGAAGCTGCCCTGACATTGTGTGGCACCAGTGTGAGATTTTGTCTACTCCATCGCAAATCTTAACTCAGATTGAAAAAAAAAGGGACATTATTTATAATTAAATGAAGATTAGGCAAGTGCTGAATTTCAAATAACAGTTTAACGGATGACTAACCATCAAAACAAATAACTTAAGCCTTAAATGGCAACTTATAATTATAGAATGCTGTGTGGAAATGACACGGTCCAAGAAATAAATACATTAAGAAATACATGAGTGAAAGTCGGACCTACCTGAGGTCCAATGTTCTTAACATTGGACATGATATCAACTCCTCCCAGAGATATGAATCCAAGCAATATGATGGGAACCCAACAGCAGAAATCTGTGAGGACGATGAGGGTCATCCTACGAGCCATTGCTTTGTCGTTTCTGCTTTCTTTGTTGCGGCAGACAGCAGCGTGAGTCTGGCGAGCAACAACGAACATCCAGATATAAGAGGTGGCGATGATGACGAATGACAAGAGATTGAGGGCAAGGAATATAAATACGGAATATTCCCAACCTGGTGGCTTCTCCTTAGTGATATGCAAAGCTAAACATACTCCAGAGCGTCCGTAAAAATTTGAAAAATAAGGGATGTTGAATAATGGAATAATGGCCAGTAAGCTTACTAGAAGCCACAAAAACACCATAACGATGCGAGCATCTCTCCTATTTAGACTTTTAACTCTAAATGGGAAAATAATGCTGATAAATCTGTCAATTGTAATGACAGTTAGTGTAAAAACACTTATTTCACTTGATAACGTGGACAGAAATCCAGCAATCTTACAAAGAGCACTCTCTCTCCAAAATTTGTCATGAATTATGTATACTAGCACAGTACCGTGAAAGGGGAATGAGAAAAGGATGAAGGATAAATGGTGATTGAAAAGTGGCCCATCCCTCCCTCTTCGGAGTCCAGGGAGAATCATCAACCAACCACCAGCATTGGAGAATAGCCTATTGATAGTGGTGCATAAATGAGTAATAAGTGCAGTGGTATAGGCCTAATATGATCAGATTGAGATAGCAGACCCACTTATGGTTGTTGTATGGCATGAAATAATGTTGCTTGCAAATTTTTAGCTATGGGCAATGAATAATTTGGGAGGAGTAGCGTAAAGCATCCATGAATTAAGGGTATGATTCCTCGGTAATAAACATCCGTGCAAGCAATTAACAACAAGTATATTCCCATCAAGAAGTCTCCCATGGCCAGATTGGAAATTAGGAAGGAGTGGACCTGAAAAAGCAGATGTTAAAAATGTATGCACTCAAGGAAATACACTAACTTAGGATTAGTGAAAAGAATTACATGTACATAGGATATATGTTCTCGTGACCTCTGAGAAATACTTCAATTATTGTTTCAATGGCCGATAGGTGGCCATGGTTTGAAAGAAATAAGTTTATTCATAGACAAATCATTTGGCCATGCATAAAAATGAGATAGTTAGTGTCGAAGTCCATACTCTTAGAAATTCCAGTACAGATTTTATGATCAAGACTGAAGATTGGCAGCAGAGTAACACTTTTGGTTATTTTTGAGATAGCTATAATTGCCAAGTTTTTAGCATAATTAAAGAATTTAAACTGATATTTCACGAAGCTTGTTGAAATGCAATAAATCTATGCTTCAGTTGCAAAAATGCAGAATTTTCCATTTATTTGAAATTTTAGCAAAATCCATTTTTTTGTAAAATGCATCAAAATAGGCGAAAATTAAAAATTCCTCTTTCTGAACATTCTTTGACTACAAACCAACTTCTTAATACTACTAATGAGGTTGAAAAATATAAAAACCAGTCGGTTTTGTGTGCCTGTTTATTTCATAGAAATTTGATGTTTTTTGTCTATGAAATTGCATTATTTACTCTCAGCGATCTGAATTTTGACAGACTAAATCAATTTTGAATGTGTTTACCCTAGATTAGATAATCGTGACCAAGATAATTTTCCTTCAGATAAGTCCCATCAGTCACAGTGATTTTGTCCCATCTGTCATGCCAGAAAATAATGGATTTCCCAACCAAGGAGGGATACAAAAAAGTAAATGTTCGTTTCATTTGAAGGCCACTCTCAGTAGGAAGTAAATCCACCATGATACAAATTTATGGCATGCTTTTGAACACTGATATTTCAAGATAAGCAAACATACCCAAAAAACCTGTGGTCAAAAATGTCCTATCAGTCAACACAATATATTTAATTTAATTGCAGAAACAGCAATTAATATCCGGATGCGTTTTCTTCACTAATTTATTCTTTAAGGCAATAAGAATGATGTAGCCCAGCCACACAATTTTCTTTTAGATTTTTCTGACAAATTTGGCCAGAAAAATGAATCAATTGTCCCAAAAGTCACGGTGGAATTGACCGCCAGTCAAAGTGACTGAGGAATATGATATACTGTGCAAGCAAGTTTAATTTGCAATTTGGTAAGAAGGGTGCTTACAGATGGGTTATGGCATCCAATTTAGCAAATGTAGTCACATTTAGGGTCTTTCCAAGGTGGTTCTCTGAAAGATGGCTGAAACAAAAGACAAAAAATGTCAGAAAAATCCAGTGACGGATCAAGAAAATATCTAAGTTCACTTACTGAAATACACCAAATTTATCAGCAAATATTCTACATTGTATATTTGTATGCATAAATACAGGATGTAAAGACCAAGCAATCATACTTGCTGCTTAACTTTTCTGGCTGAGCATAGTGATTGAGGATTTTGCAAGCTGGTTAAGTTCTTTCAGTTTAATCTCCTTCACCTTTTTGCACTCAACGCTCCCAAGACTTGACAAGCAAAGGTTTCCATTTAATTTTAGCACACCATGCATAGCATGCTTGTAATATCATAATACCTTGTTATAGCCCAATCAGAAGGACATTCGGGGCTATCATATGCCTTTCAAGGAAAACAAAGTATGGATGTTTAATTATTTATAGACATGAGAGATTTGTCTCCCACAGCAGGTGTTCTTTACTCATGATAACACTGTTTTAAACCTATCTATGATGGAGTGAACAGTTTCTTTGAAGTTACAACACAAGGGATTTGCCATGAAAGTTCAAGAAGTGGCTCTTTACCCCTTGTTACTGCCTATTTACAATCTACAACCTATGAAGTTTTCACCTACATACATGTACATTCTAAAATTTAGCAGCTCATCAGTTTATTTGTATCATTAAAAATGTTGCTGTTTAGGAAGTTGCTATACTGACTGAGCTATAATTCCTCACTTTCTGCTGTACTGGGCCTCATATTCTGAACAATTTAAGTAATTGCTGTATTTTTTTTTTGTATTGCTGCGTATCTAATATTCTGCCAGCAACACGTAAGCCTAATTGAACACATGGCAATTTGATAGATGGACAATGGCAATGGTGTGATATGATGCATAATTTGTTCTCTTTGCCCACGAAGGCCCTAATATTTTAAAAATGACTACCTTCAGCTAATTCACTAACCAAGAGACCAATTAATTTGAATTCAAAAAGACTGATTCAAATAAGTGGCCAAATATGAACACTGGCCCAGATAGTTTTTTTATAGTTACATGATTCTAATTTAGAAGGAAATATGCACATTTATAATTCGAAATTGTCAAGTCTTACATTATGCTAATTCCCTTTTCATTTGAGATGTCAGGAAAATATGTCAGATCCTTTCCCTTGCAGTTCATTGTTCCATTGAAACACCAACAGGGCATGTCTCCAGGGGCGGGACAAGGTTGCTCTGAATGAATTGTAATTAAAATGAACACATTGATGACTTATGAAGCTTGACTTGGCAAGTGCAATAGTACGCTGTGATAAAATAGTATAATTATTTTTATAAATATTTACCTAAAGCATACCAGCAAACTTTTTCTGAGGATACGTTACTTATAGGGGAGATTGAATCTTTGGTAATTGGTTGTATAGCATATTAGACATAGTGCAATGCACCAGATACATAAGAGAGCATTCAGTTGTCACAATGAAGTATACATTGAAGAATCATACCACATGGCTCCTCATCAGTAATGGTCACTTTGCAATCTGGCTGGAGGTCACGTACTTTTAATTGAGGAATGCAGTAACTCCTTCAACATTTGAAGAGACCGGCTGAAGCATTGCAGGCAAAATCCGCTGAAAAATAGGTTGTTTCAAGTGCTTAGAATATTCAAGTGCTTAGAATATTATAGTATAAATTATGTTCACCACCTGATAAAATTACTGTCATCAAATTAGTGAAACGAAGATTGTTTAAAAATGTATATGAACATTATGATAATGTGGGATACTGGAGTATAAAACCAATTTTCTATAGAGCTGGCATTCTCAGAGATAGTATTAGTAATCAAGAAAAATTGTGTGTACTGTGCAAAACATAGGTCTACAAGAAAAGCTTCGTCTACTTCACCAATACAGAAAGTCATCTCACTTTGCTGAGTGCAATTACCCTGCTTCCGCTTTGCAATATTGCACTATAGAGATGAATATACTAGAAATAACAATAAACAACATCTCGTCCAGACTCAGACATAAGTCTTACAAATTTTTATATTTGTATTATAGTTCACTCCTTATAAAAATGGACACAATTGAGGAATCGCATCTAATGAGCGCAGAGCGGGCATGCCAACAATATGGGCTTATGAAGCAACATTAATTACTGGGCAACTGTTAAAAATATTTGAGAGATGTGCAGAAATGTATATGTTATGTGAATATTTCTGCAAGAAAAATATAGTTTGCTTTTTGTGTTTACGCCTATACTCGGTGCTAAAACTTTATATAATGTAGTTACATGTATGTTTACAAGCAATAAAGAGCACCTAGTCTGCGACCAAGACTCATAGGCACTCCCCATGAATATATAAAGAAAACAGAAAAGAAAAACAAAACAAATATACAGACAAATGAGTTCTTACTGCAATCAAGGAGATGAGAGAAGTCAGCGCATCCTGTTGGTCAGCCATTTTCTTTTGTCCCCATAATGCATTTCTCAGATGCCGGAATGCACTGGCCGTTAAGACACCGGAAATTATTCCAAGGGCAGTCCCCTGGAAGAGAAAGGTAAAACAAACGTTAGAAAGTTTGACAGTGAAAGTTTGATCAGGAGAAGATGGTATGGACATAATGAAAAGTTGAACAAGTCAAAACCGACAGAATTAGTTTGATATATTATCCTCACATTTCAGCTCAGTGGGTATGTGCAGCAGCTCATAGTCGAAGAACGACGATTTCTTAAATTTGTCAGTTTATTGCCATCAATGACCTACAGGGAGCCCCATCTATCCATTGAAATGAACTATCAATTTGTCATTGAGTAACTTATGACCTCAGTGGCGAGTATCGTGACTCTGTAGGTGACTTGTTCTGATACGTATAGTGTAGCATTGAAAGCATGTCATAATGATATGGTCTGACAAACTGCGTATGGGTCATAGAGAATAACCTGGCAAGGATGAGATATGATCTCACATTAGTCAAGGAATATGCCAGAGCAATTCTGTACGCACTTGTCATTCAGGGCTGTAACTTAGTTGGACACAGATATATTTACACTTGCCCAAGATAATGAATGATTTAAATTTGATGAAATCTGAATTTTGGAGGTCCCTGTAGTATATAAGTGATCATTAACTTAGAATATTGGATGCAGATCTATTTTCACTCTTGAAATTGATGAAAATGGGCTCCATGCAATTTTGCATTTTTGGAGAGTAGACAATGGTATATTAGGTTAGGCAAGCAAAGGGCAGAGCATAAATCTCCCAACCAGTTGAGCATTTCCTTTGGCTAATGCAGATAATCTAGTTTGTTCAGAGTTGCATGTAACATTGAATGACCAAAAGGACTAACCTCGTATTAAGTAATCAATAAGCCTAGAGATACCCTGGATTCTGTGTGATGTTTAAGGCTTGTGTGAACATCCAATTTAGTTTGGCTTTTGAGGTTCACACACTGTAATTGGTTGTTCACACTGTGGAAATTCCAGAATATGCCAATTGGCATTCAGGCCTTTGAAGTTGCATGGGGTTTCTAACAGTGTAATTGGAGCGTGCATGCATACTTTGCCAAAACTAACAATGCACAGTATTTTGGATCTTCATGTTTTGATATCCACATTGTAAAACCAGCAGCACCCTTGTATAACTGTTACAGAACTACCATTATGAATACAAGTTTTTCATTCAATGGTAGAAAACTGTTGCATTTAGGGTTGGAGTTGTTGCTTCAATGGTAAGAGTCGTAAAAGTGATGGGATCTGGTTTTAAAGTGTGGTGTTCCATGCTTCAGCAACCAAAAGACCCTGGGCCCTCAGGCCAAAAATTAACATGAAAAAGATAGGAAACGCCGCGGGGAGCTGCATATTCACCCCATGTTATGCCCCTCCTCAGGCCATTTCTAGATAAGCCACTGAGTATGTGTCAGACTCCCAGCACTCTCAATCATCATTTTACAGTGATCATCAACCATGTGTTATGGCATGGGAACATTTGGCATTCCTCCCTTATCGTCTGCCCAAGGGTGCAGCTTTTTGCCTGCCATGCGCTGTAATCAGTGGAAGTTCACTCGGAATAATGGACCTAAAACAATTCCTTGTATCTTACTTTTAGAATGATTTTCGCAATTCTTTTCATCGCTCGAGTCCAAGCAATTCTTCCGGAATTCGCATCGTTCAAAATCTTCGATGCATTGACCGGAATTGCACCGCCACTGATGTTCACCACACTTCGTGTCATCTGAAATGTGAAAGAAACCAAAAAATGTAGGTGGTTTTATTCTGACTAAATCAGTGCAGACTGCATTAGGCAAAATCTATCAAAAAACTTTTGGGATAAAATTGGTTTTACATAAACAAAAATTTTATATATGGTGCATTTTGCATAGAAGTATGATTTTTCAAGACGGGGATTTAGAGTTTTCCTCAGGGGGAAATTATTTATTTCATGATAGCAGATATAGCGTTCATTAATTTCAAGGGCGCATAGTCCCCGAATATTCATTCCAAAATCAAGCAACGCCCTATTAAGAAATACCCCTGGCAGAAAATTAGTTATTTCAAGACTGCCCAAATAGAATTTATTTATTTCACCCAAACTGAGTAAGAAATCCTTTGTCTAAAAATACTCCGAACAACCCCACAATGGAAGCTAAATGGTCTCCCTCTAACAGTGGGTGGGCGATGTACGAATGAAAATGTACTAAAGACAGCAGAATTAAAAAAATTAATTAAATCCATACATGCTTAATTGGAAGGTGGGGTTAAATCATAAACCCTCCCACTGGGCATGAATGTGCTGCTGGAATTACTTACAGTCCATCTCGTCCTCCATAGACTGGACACAGTCCACCCAACCATCACATGCTCTGTCTTCGGTCACATAGAAGTTGTTGGCACACTTCACATGCAGATCTGAAAATACAAGAATCAGTAGATTCTTTTTCACACTCGTTACAATTGAGAATCAACTGCAAAGAAAAGAAACTTGATAGACAGATAGACAGGAAGCTATGGTAACTGGGTTCTGGGTTTCACCCAAGTGAGGAATCTTCTACTTTCCGAAAATAGTTTTAATTAAAATGTCAACTTGATGGAGCATATTTATCTTTTCAAAGTGATATTTTGCCAAAAATAGGCGAAAAACAGAAGTATTCACATAGACTAAATATACAAGGAAGCAGTGTTAAGTGCAATCTTTTAGCAATGCAATAGCAGAACCTGATTAATTAAAATTGACCAGCAGGTCTGGAAAAGAGGATGTCTAAAAATACCCATAAGATATTTTATCTGTATGTCTATACCTCTATATTTCAGGGGGTGTGAAAGCAAGATGATGTGTAACATAATGTTCCATGTCTCAGCATATAGTTCTTCAGAACTAAGCATAAAGGAAACTGCCTTACAATACAAAGCCTTCTTTCAAACAGTATATCCTGCCCGGATGACAAACTTGTTAAGAACGCCCTGGCCTGTATTCTAAACTAAGCTCATAAGAAAAACGCAACGAACAACTGGTCTACCAAACCATTTCTTCTTCCTATTATAAGTGGAACTCTAAGCTTCCATAGAAAGTGCACTGTCCGCAGTGAACAAAGGTCTAATTTTTCATCTGGAGTAACTGTGCACTTTTTGTGTCTTCAGGCAAAGGGCTTTATTAAGTTGTACAGTTCACAAGGCCATGGACTGTCTTCTTCTATTGGATCAGGTCAGTGCTTTGAGGTCTATACCAGTTAATTCTCAACTTTTTATAATTTTATACTCTAGATGGAAATGTTCGTTTAAAAAAGGAACTAATACGGTAACTACACTGCACTGTACAAAAGCAACATAAAGAGTAAAGTGAATAGAAATTCAAGGCTTTAGTATCCAAGCTAAATTTAATTTCTTATTACTGAGAAATTGCTTATTGGTGGTTAAGTTAAAGCTTGATTCAAACTTTTGATCATAGTATCTGTCATCCAAAAGTATTTGCCAAGAATTACCTGAGACATAACAGAGATTTTTGTTGTTGCCTCTAAGACACTATTATGAATCTGTCAAACATTACTAGCAATGACTTTTGAGAAGTGCTTTAAAAAAACATCCTGTCCCTTCTGAACCAATTTGAAAGGCAGCTTGACATGGTAAATAAACACGAAACTGACAAAGGTGGGTGAACACTTGAACACAAGAATTGATCACTGATTTTCACAAGAAGGTACTACTCCAGGCAATTGTGATAATAGGAAAAACATTTCTAGACATAAACAGAAAAGCCAAGCTTCAGATTTTTAGATAAAAATGATGAAAGATTAGTCTCTCAATCGTCAATTCTATCACAAAATTTTCAAAGGAAAGTATTTAGGATTATATGCAATAAAGGAATACTATGCAAGCCGTTTGCCTATTTTAATTTATGAGCAAATCCTAACTCAGTTCTTTCAATCTCTTGGGCCAGTTGGTATAGTGGTTAGACCACTTGACTCCCCATCCAGAGGGCCCAGGCTCGATCCTCCTCTGCTGCTCCTCATATTAGTGGCCCAGGAGCATAACCAGAAATTGACTCGGGAGGCATGAAATGCATTGAATGTGCAGCAACCAGTGGCATCCCTATGGGGGGGCACGGGGGGGCACAGACCCCCCATATTGGACCTGTGCCCCCCCAGGTGCCCCCCCATATGAACTTTCCAACTCTGGCTAAAATATACAGTTAGTATTGTGGGTGCCCCCCCCAGAGAATCACGTGCCCCCCCCCAGGTGCCCCCCCGCTCGAGACCCCCCAGTTACGCCACTGGCAGCAACGCAGCATATTTTCCTGTCTCCCTCACGTTAATTTAAAAAATGATAGAGATGGGTATTTACTCTGAGGAACGATTACGAAACCGGTAAACATTAATAACGATGTAATTTAAGAAACTCTGACAGATGGAAATGTCTTCAAAGAACCAATGAGAACTTGACATGTTCAACACACACAGAAATCAAGAAATGAAACACAAGAATTTAAGCTGATAATAATTTTCCAAAGAAAATCCATGATAGAAAAGTAATTTGGAGAAATCTGAATATAAAAATGCATGCCAATGAAGCAAGGCTTTTCAAGACATTCTCTGATTAGCAAAGTTATAAAGGACTCGATTTTTGACCAATATCTAGTAAAGACTATTCTTAATCGTCAATTGTGTCATGAGGAGGGCCACAAATATCTAGTGAAAGGGATTGAGTTTCAGGAGCAATGTGACGTTCAAGTCTAATCTGCCTTTCTCCCCATCAACGATATGGACAAAACTCGTAGAGTCTATGTATGTAAAATGTATTGACCAAAGCCCGCAGTTTTGTTGCTATAAGAAAACATGAATATAGAAAAGACAACGCAAAAGAAAATAAATTGCATAATTTTGCATGCAGCGTATTGTGAAGATGTCTTTACTTGTGTCCGACTCTAATACCGGCTAAATCCTCGACATAGATTAGGCTATAGGCTATAAAATACAGTTACTGGAGTTGTCTTTCTTAATTCTTTCCGTGCAATCTCTTGAGATCAGACTTGGTGTGTGTTGTTGTTATCCAAACTTTAGTTAAGGGACTTTTAATGGGTCTCGGAACATCTAAGATTCTTTAAATTATAAATATATATATATGTAGAGGGAGAGACTAAAATATTCTGGAGGGTCTACAGAGATTGTGCTGAACCTAAGTCTTATAGCATGATATTACTTAATTTGTACTGATTTTCCTGTCTGAAACCAACCTTCAGCAAGTCCACGGAGCTGCTACAATACAGGTAATGATAACATTATAATAATAAATTCATTTGTATATCGTAAGAATCCCCTTTACTCTAAACGCTGACGATACATCGAAATATGAGATAAAGATAAAAACATCCAGATCATAAATTATGTAAATATAAAAGAGTCTGTTATGAAATACGAATAGTACTGCCAAATAAAATTTTCTATGGAGAGGTAGGTACTGAGTTTTGCTTTAAAATGTCAACACTCTGGGCTGCTCTCAGAACGACTGCACAAATTCCTTAACGTAGCAGGCATCATGGTAATGAGGCAACAATTTTTTTTATATCTTTCCTGATTTGTTTGTGCAGGAATAAAATCACTACAGTGGCCATTGCAGAGAAAGAGTATATTGCTGGTCCTTCAATAAAAAAAGGAATTTTCATTTTAATTACAGCAGATTCTTTGCAAATATGGACTCTGTGATTTTCTAGTTTACTGCCTTTTCATGATGCCTAATTGGAAATGGATTGAAAAGAATAGATTTTTAATCATGTCTGGCTTTTCGAATAGTACAGACGAGGGAAACAAGTACTTTTTAATGACAGAAAGCCTCAAGACCAAAGTGTATATTTATGAAGCCATCATTGAAAAATGATTGGTTACCTCAACAGTGGCGTAGCCAAAGGTTTGCATGGGTGGATCAGTTAGGGATGCATTGGGGGATGAATTACTTACCCTATTATTATAATCATCTCTCCCCTACTTGGCTAGCCTAGCCGGTTGGGATTGATAACATTCGGCAATTTCAACTAATATCCGAATGTAATATCTTCACACTTTCTGTCTCATTCAGCTTCAAAAATCAAAAGTAGGCCTATTTATCCTATTAATAGTAATAAAAGGCTCTTTGTCTTGCCTGTCTCTGACTATTACCCAGAATGCCACCGTACCTCAGTTATTAGATCTTTTAGCTGCCTGCTGATGGTTCCAATTCCTTTCTTTTTTTAAGGAACAAAATATTTGTACAGTTATCTCACAAGGAAAGATGAGCAGCATTTAAGCGTTACTTAATATCATCAACAAAAGGTCTGACTCCGTAAATATAACAATTCACTTTGTAAAACCTATTATTAGCCATCGATATGCGTGAAAACATGCTAAAAGAATCAGCAATGTCTTTGAGAAATTCACAAACCAAAATTATTTGCTCAGGCAATGAGGATTTTGCATGATAGAGGTCCACATCATTCAGAAGCTGTGAAACACAAGATCCACCAAGGCTAATTGGCATTTCATATGATATTTTGAATGCTATTTTCAATGGTATTTTCTATCAGAATCAGCCACTCAGAAACCGAATCGTCTCAAATGAGAATCTGAAATAATCAGAACAAGACTTTTTCAGCCACAAAGAGATTACAGCTGATTGATTACCAAATTTCTGTGAGTGATGTCATATCCGAGTACTTTCCTAGAAAATCACATGATTTTTGTGACTGATAGATGTTTTTGTTATTCTGCTCAGGATTGATATCTTCTGAGAGACATGCGAAATCAATAGAGACTCTTATCACTAAGCAATTATGTAACATGTCTCTCTGTTATTTTAATCAGGATTATTGTCAAAATCATATGTCCCTTTCATAATGCACATGTCAACATTGAGAGCATCTTGCCTGTTTTCCATCACAATGGTACTTCTCTCCTATATAAGCCTGTTTTGTAAAAAAAGCAGGGCTTCTGAGTTAGTCTGAGTAGTGTAATGTTTTTCGGACGAGTTCGATTCGGAGTCGGAGTCGAAATCTTATTTTTAGGTGGAGTCGGAGTCAAAAAATTAAATAGGTAACTGCTAATTCCTAAAAATAATATGACTTAAGGAAAAACTGTTAAAAAAATGTGAAATGTGTCCTGAATTTTGCAAAGCCAAAGGAGTTGGGAGTTGGAGTCAATTTACTTATAACCCAACTATGTATGGCACTGAAAAACAGTACAGGTTGTAAAGTCATTGTGACAAATGTATTCCAGAAGTGTGAATATATCTGGAAAAGCAGCCCTTGAGAAATAACAGCAGGTTGGCTTCTCACAATAAAAAGGCTGAACTGACATAATGAAATTCCTCAAAGAAGGGAAGAACATGATTTTGCATTGAGAAACCTTGTACAATATCCCTAGGGAAATGTGTCCGATCTGTCTTTATGATGTAAGAGCAATATGTTCACTTTAGTGCAAAATAAGGTGAATTATTGTACCCCTGTGGCTCTGAAACGGCTATATGAAAGATATGAAATCAAGAAGACAAAAATTTAATGATAAATGAAAGTCACCTTTGTCAGATTTTATGATTCATCATTTCAGACAAATGATTTAAAAGGAGCACATTTGCTTAAATGAAGAGTATCAGGTCAAGCACAGTCCTGACAGCATAAGCATTCAAAGAATCGACGATAAAAAGCAGGTCAAATTGCACCTCGAAGTTAAGGGGGGCTGCATGCCCCGACCTACTCTACCATTAGATGACTCTTTCTTTTAGTTTATTGCAAAAAGAAATTCCTTATGACCGAAAGAAATGCTCAAGATACTGATTAAACCTATTTCATCTGTATAACACAGTCTTTCATCACAGCTGCAATTCGCCCTGTAATTTAATCCTTAACTAAAATCAATAAACCAAAATAACCAAGAAACTTTAACCAACAAAACTATAGTACCGCACTGTACATAATATTATTCAATCATAAAAATACCATGAAGCGAAGTAATGCTGCAGTTTTGAACAAAAAATATTGAACTACACAAAAAAATGGGCACCTCTGCAACATCTGAAAACTGCACATGTGTATGGGTGTCCTATCACTTGTTTGAGGTACTGAATATATGTACATTTTGTAACAAGACGGCACAGAAAAACCAATGTTTTTTTGTTTTTCTTTGGTTCTCAGATGTCCCAAGAGTCAGACCTTGCATGTGTTGTCTTCATCAAAATCCTTTTTTGGGACCTTTAATGGATCATCTCAAGAATGTGCTGACTTAAGATCTTAAAGTTGAATCCGACAGAGTACAGCTACTCTACCTATTGTACTCAGGGTAACTAAACTGTTCAACAAAAATCTCATACTGCCGCGCAGCGACACCTGTAAAGGTGTCACTGCTAGAAACCGCCTCCATTAGCGGCCATTTTATCGGTATTTATATATATTCATACGCCGACCAAATCACCAAAATTATGACATCACTAAGGGATTCCCTTCCTGCTGGGAGGGAGTGGGGGACTCCCAAAGCAACATGGTCATGCAGCAACAACAAGCGTGATTTCAACTGTCAAAGGTTTGTGTGAAGTTTGTGAATTGCTTTTCTTATGTTCAAGTGTAATTAGTGTGTCACCTCATAGAGACATCAGTTAAGTGTCAAAAGCAATTAGGGTCAATGCAATTGGGGCTGCTTTGCACTGTCTGTAGACCAAATCATAATGGCAATCAGCTTTGTTGTGATTAAATCGAAGTTGGTCCTTGATTCAATCAACCTTGCAGGTTCACTGATCATTGACCAATATTGCCCTTCTGGGCCTAATTGTATATTTCATTGCCCTAAAAATCGAAATTATATATTTTGTATATCGGCCTATATGTTTTATTTAAAATTATTGATTATTGACATTTAAAAAACTAGTTTATTTAAGCATTTCATTTCATGGTCAAACTTGAATTACATTTTCTATGTATTATATAAAAAAATATATATATGTGTATTGAAATTGAAATGGGAAATGGTGTCATAATTCCACTCTTTATTTATTTTCAGTGCTGCATGCTTGGAAAATTTGCTACTCGTTAGCTCTGATGATGTTTCCAGAAACTGACAATGGGCTATCTGCAGCTGTCTACCTGTACCTAGATATCAAAGACTCCTCTGGCATACTAAGGTAGATCTTTTGGTTAATGAATGGAAAATAGAATATAATGATAAATGTCAACAATTTATACTGTAGGCCTAATCAATTGCTGAATGAATACAGATGTGTAACATATTAATTATTGTTTTTTCCAGTCCTTTTTCTACATGGGACAACTTTGGGATGGTAACAGAGAATATGATGGCCAACTGGAGATGTTCCTCTGAAAGTGGTTAACTTGCTTCTGTGTCAAACCATACGCCACTGAAATCACATTATTCATGGCTGTGTCATTGGGTAGATCATAAGATGGTATCAAAATAACTAGAAGAAGAATGCAAACTGGTCTACTTGGAATTCAAATTAAATCTATATTGAAAACTTATCATGCTTATCTGCTTATGAATGACTATTTATTTGATGAAGTTATTATTCGACCTGCATGTCATTTGACACATTCGCAGTCTCATCTTTGAACAATTGTATGTATTTATACAGGCAATGCTTGTTGTGCTGATATCATTGTTGAAATATTTCTCACATATTATTGCATTTAAACTCCGTCCCTCCTATAAGTTTGATTCCATGCACAATTGAAAATGTTTATATTATCAATGCCAAATAAATCTCTTAAAAATTGTGTTATAGACGAACCTGACAACTTTCCATTGAATAGCAGGTGCATGCAATGTATTGGAAAGTGTAAATATGGAAACCTTTAATGTGTTTGTTTTTCCTTTCACTTTTATCATGTGTACATTTTACATAAGAGAATTAGCAAAAATGAATGTACATGCAATGCCTTAGGTCTATTGATACAACATGAATGCCATTGAAAGAAAATTTAATAGCTTAAAATGCATTCCAACCATGGTGAGGTTGAACTGAAAATGTGCATATATGCTGTCTTTGATAGAAGTATTTTCTCGATCTTTGTAGAACTTTCTAAAGATATTGGCATGCCATGTTTGTGGTTGTATCAGGTGTATAGAATGTTGGAGGTATTTCAATTACAGTAGCCTAGTTTTCAATGGCCGAGACGCACAATTGATGTTAATTTGGTTAAAAAATTACAAACCATGTGTAAACTGTGTTAAGGTTCCTTGAAGGCGAACGTTTTTATAAGCCAAAGAATAGTTGTGATGTTTTTATGATTGTACAATAAATCCGTTAAATACAAAACGTGTTTTCATGTTGTATATTTGGGGGTGACCATTCGATAAGCAGGGGGGCTTGGAATTTTCATCTGTAAAAAGTTATTTTATTTTGCGAGTGCCATATCCTCAAATATTTGTTTTTGAATCAAGAAACTTGATGTTACAAAATACACCCGCCAAAAATAATTTTATTTCAAGATTTCCCGCAAATAATTTATTCGAAAAACTGAAAAACTGGGCAAGAATTTATAATTTATTAAAAAAAAGCTCCCCCCCCACCCCAAAGATTAAATGGCTGCCCCTTATTGTATTTAACACAATTCAAACTCTCCAAGTAATAAATTTCAACAAGCAATTTTTGTACTTCATTTCTGCTTGTTTTTGTGTGATCTAAAATGAATATTTGCATGCAGGCCTTTTACCATCATTACTAAAGCATATTCTGTCACTTCCACAGCATTAATATATTTTATACAAATCCCCCCCCCCCCTCTTATCAATAGTCATGCTGGTCTGGTCACTTCAAAGAAGAGGCTTCCCCATTCTAAAAATAGCAGTGAAATAGATCCAAGACAGAGGGCGCTCATTAACCGGGTCAAAGTAGTCCCGTCAGGTATCCCATGATCCCAGAATAGCAGAGTGCAAAAATCTCCCAGCTGGTGGCTCCCCCGCTTGGTGAAATGGTTCATATGCATTGGAAAAGCCACAGATTTTTGAAAACTTGGGTAGGCTCACTCGTAGGCTGCTGGCTCAGCCAGGAATAATGGCACTAAACTATAAATACACACATTTTGGGTCGATATACAGGCCTATAATTCAATTCAACTTTCATAAAAATAGGAGAAGGAATCTTTGTGATATTCAAGATTATTTTACGAGGGACTTATTTTTGTTTAACTGTTTTTCATAATTTTATCATATTGTACACCACGTAACTCTCAAAAAACATCGGTAACCCCCCTTCAAAAAGTTGTTTTTCAATAAAGTGTATTTTCAGCTATATTCCTTTAATTTTTCATAAAAATCTCATGGATATTGTTTGAGTGACGCTGCTTTTCATCATAAATGCCACACTTTTTAGTATTTTCCTGTATGTTTTAATGTAATGACATAAGATTTTGAAAATATCATAGTTCGATTATTATGTTGGATAGCCCGTCTATTTTTTATTACATTGGAAAGCATTGGTTTTGAAGACCTTTTTGGCAAAGTTTCATGAATATTTCATGGATTTTAGATTTCTTGCCAAGTGTGGGATTCAACTTTAAGGGACTAAAGTAAATCATGTTCTTCAAGTTGGATGACTTTCAGTTTGATTGGTGGAATCAAGTGACTCGGACAAAGAGGACTAGCATGACATATACTGAAGAAAACGAAAATGATACTTTTGAAAATCTTTTTACGTATTCAAGTTAAATTTTTAAGAGCTACCTGACTGTAAAAGTAACATTACTTGATAAGGTGCTGTTTTCAAGCAACTATCAAAGTCTGCCCAGTAAATTACAGTTAAACCAGCCTCACGTAGTGAATAAATTCATTTTTGGACCTCCAGGCTAATTATAGTACACATGACAACACTAATGGTACATGATCTGTGCCAAGGTGAACCAGATTCCTTTGAACAAAATCCTATTATTAACTGGACATTCTGCACTACATGCACTTACTGAATATGTAATTTACAGGAAATGTTTCCACACCAGCAGACAAATGCTCTTTGATCTATTATAATGACAATACCGTTCTCAGAGGAGATATTATTTTGAGCATGTAAGCATTGCAGATGAAAGAAGATACTGTTATATCATTTGAAGAAACAAATACAGTAACTCATCTTGCTTTTATTGAAATCTGCCCCAACAAATTTATGTGACTAGATAATTCTTGTTATTAAGGCATATCAGGACAACTGCTGAAACTGTATAAGCATGATTAGCGAGACAGACAACAGGCAAATTTTAGCTGTCAAACCTTTTTTGTAAACACTTGTATGAGGCAAAATGTTCACATATATATACATGAATGAAACAATTTGTAATTTGGTCAAGGAAATGCCAGAAATGAGTGCATTCCCTGTCAGCGTGCCTCGGTGGTCTGGCGTCGACCCGGCGTGATCTGCAGGCACACTACAACAGCTATTATTTACAATCTATGTATACAGACTGTACAAACTGTCATTATAATGGTGAATGCCCATGCCAGAATCAGAGAAAATTTCACTTTTTCCAAATATCCTACTTTATCATGAAAGGTACAGAATACAAATATAACTGAATGACTTCGCACATGCCGTTTCCTTTGCATCTTAAAGAGTTTTCTCTCTTGCTGTGTCCTAGTTAGATTCCCAGCAATCCATTAGCAACCCAGACTAGATTATGTGCCCTGAATATTTAATTGCAATCCTAAGTAGCAGAACGGTACTTGTGCCAGGAGCAATCAGGGAACTTCGATAGTTACAGCGGGCCATGAGAATGTGTAACATGTTTCTTAAAGGACTTTACTCCAGGAGCTCCCATGTCATCAGTCAACCCTAGTGTGTCCAGAATTATCAATATACCAGTCAAACTATCCATCCAACTATCAATCAATCAATCTAAGAGACTACCTATGCAAACATCTAACCACATTTATGTCAGTCTACCACAGCCACATTTAACCTACAGTAGGCCTACAACCATCTTAAAATGGTTCAACATAGTGATACGTAGTGATCCAGAGCGGTCCGGATAAAGAGTGATCTGTAGTGATCTGAGATGATATAACTCTATCTGTAGTGATCTACTAATCCACTTTGGTGAAAATCAATCATGTCAATTATTTAGGATTATAAGTCAAGGAACAGATAAAATCCATCTAACAACTATGTCTTGGTGCCTTTTGATGGGCTTGCGCAATGCAGCATTAAAATAATTGGCATTGGCTTCATTGATGAAGGTCTCAGAGACTGATCACCCTTGTTACTTGAAATTTTATTTGGAAAAAATTCTGCATTATTTGTAAAAGGCGCAAAGTTTTTACCAATACAATGTTTCACCCTTACTTTTGGCACAGTAACTTCTATATACACTGTAACTGAATATAGTCCTTACCGTATTTTTATGTATATATATAGGGATAAGCATTTTTGTTGGTTGTTATTTCATGACTGAACAGAGCTACACATATCAGTGCTCAGTGGCAAGTAACAAGTTACACTCAGACTTGCCTGTCACATGCCATTGTATCTGAGGAATTGTGGGAAAAAAATCCCTGCGCTGACTATCAACTACATGTAAATCATAATGGCTTGAACATTTCACTGAGGGCTCACCTACATAAGTTACAAAGCAAGCCTAAGTCGAACTCTATCTCTATTTCAATTCTCGAGTCATCCGTTTGAAGGCAATATAATACAATTCTTGTCAGACAGCCATTAAAAGTCCTTGCCTGAATTCGATCAACAAGACCACAAATGTGCAATGAGATCACAGGAAACTCCGGTCCGTTGTTTAATATATCTGATACCCATTCAAGATGACCAGCAGGAGAAAATTATGCATTTGACTGAAGTACCTGCAAATGATAGGACAGACGCTTCTTCAAGTACATCTTTCTTTTGATCTCACAAGTGCATGACGTGCAATGATCTCACAAGTTAGTCAAGGTCTTCTCAGTCTACTGAAGTCAAAGCAAGGACGAATAAGTTGAGATTACAGGCTGTGCTGGGTGACTGAAAGAAAAAGAGCTAGCAAAGAACACTGCTGAGGTGTTAGTTACAAAATATAGCTCTGCCATTGGAGATTAGTGCACATGTATGGCATTGTACAATGTATGCAGTGTGTGCCGTCTTGTCGAAGTTAAGGTGGCTCGCTACTCATGCCAAGTGGTAGTTAGCGCACATTGATGCACAGCCAGGCAGGCCCTATCTATCGTAACGTCACCATTGCAGCTGATCTCTGCTGTCATCTTTTTTTAATTCTGAAAATTTCAAGTGTCGGCCGCTTCGTTTGCAATTTGCGCCACTTCTGTTTGGGTTAGAGACTTCTCGTTTAAAGCAGTAGATGCGATATGAAAAGGGCTATACACAAAATTTTTACAGGCTATTTTCGGCAAGCAGGTCTAATTTCTCAAAAATGACTTTGTTATATAAATGAATGTTTATATCAATTTCAAGTATGGTAGAAGGCTTGTCTATATCATCATATTGTTCCCAACTATTTTTGGAAATAAATGACAAAGAAATGAAAAATCCTATCTCGTCAATTTTTTTTATCACCATGGTTTATGAAAAAAGTTAAAATTGTCAAAATCGAAACTTATATTCCGAGCCCCTTGGAAAGTCCTTTAAACTAAATATATCTCTTTTAAATAGTAGTAACCTTTTCCAAAGAGTCTTCTTTAATTGCATGCTTCATTGCATGATATGGGATGCATGACCACTAAATGGCAGAACAAACTTCACAGTAAGAAAAATAAGAAAAAAAATTAGTTTTTCAGGTTTGCATGGACTGACTTTCTGGTACATAACCCCAAATATTTTTTGTAAAAGGCTGGTAGCGACCAGTTTTGTTTGCATATCCTTGCTATAAACTATATTTTGGATCATTCTAAACTGTTTTTAAGAAATCCTATCATTGAAAGTTCACGAGTATCGAGCCACCTTAATTTACTCTGCAGACAGGCGATTAATTTGTTGTAAAAATTGTCTGTAAAATAACAGTTAATTTATATGCATCATGCACGACAGATACTGTGGCACTCAGGTTAATATCGTATGGTATCCACACCTACTACCTATTTCAGGATACCAAAATATCCTTTTGTAACTGATCCCAGGTATCACATTATTGCAAATTAATGATGTTATGTACTCTGGTCGATGGCAAAATATGGAAAAACATGAGGGAAGAGGTTATGTTTATAATCTCTATGAACTGTGAGAAGACAGGTACACCTTAAATAGTTTCCAAAAGCTCCAAATTCCATAATCTTGTTTTTCTATTGCCAAACCCTTTTGAGTTATTTCCGCCTTGAGGCTCGAAATTAGCATGCCCAGAAATGTTACCCGAGTAATTTTGTTCTATTTTTAGTGCCGCTTTTGAGGTATTCCCCTCTTCCTGATAATAGTATTCAGAAAATTATCATGTCTGAAAATTTTTTGCAGTCTTGCATTGACTGATAACTTGAAAAACCCTGACACTCCATTCTAGTGATATCTGTTCTTCTATATATCAGACCTTGAGAATCAGGGTGGCCAGGAACTTGCCAGCAAAGACATATCAGTGCCACAAGCAACATCACATCACAAATCATCCTATAGCTATAGCTACACAATTGATGTTATGTTGTCAGACACAAAGCAATGGTACCCCTTTATCTGTTGACAAACAATGACAAACCAAAGTTGTTTTCTTGTGATTTAAGCCTGAATTGAGTGATTCAAAGATCAAAAGAAAGAGTTTAACACATTGACCTTGGCAGACTCCATTTATATTACGGAGAAAATCTGCCTTTTAAAAAATGGTTGCCGGGCTATTTTCCTTACCTACAACACTTCCAATTTTAGCAAATTTAATCTCAAAATTTCTGTGTATCACATATAAATGTCATCTCAATTTCTCAAATCACAAATGTGAGGGAACACCTGGAGCAAATAAACATTGTAGTAAGGCATATACTGATAAAGAACCCTTCCTTTAGCTCTTCTACAAGTTTTCTCCCTCTCCTCTTCAGAGTCAATTTCATAATTTCGAATGTCATTTAATTAGCTCTTGGTTTGCCACTTTTAATGACATAACTCTTGTATTGTCACTTCTAGACTTGAGTCTTGAGATTAACTGTAAACTAAATATTGAACACTGACTTTGATATAATTGTCGTTCTCTACAAAATATATTACTAGACAAAAAGGCACTCCATTCTGAAAAATCAGAATTGAAGTATCATAATGAATATTTGTTTGTCTTTTCCAGCCAATTCTATCAGCCGACCCAGGCATCTATTTCAGCCTTTCAAAAAGTTGAAAAACCAAGAGTCACACAATCTATCTTAATAGCAAAAGTGATTTTTCCTGCAAGTTAGAAAGTCTTTGAAAACCACTCCATATTCAAATCAGACAGCAATTAAAAGCCATTGTTTGGATTTGATCAACAGGACCACAAATGGGCAACTGAATCCCAGGAAATTCCCTGGCTTAAAGAGAAACGGTGTGTTCAGAGGCCAAAAAACCAGAAAAACCGACTGATGGAAAATAAGAATAGTAAAACAATTTGATGATTGATTCAAAGCTTCCAGGAATGCTACCAGGGCAGTATTAACCATTGGGCAAACGGGGCATTTACCCAGGCCTATGACCTCAGGGGGCCCATTATGAAGCTGCAAACAGTTGCGACAGTAAAGGAAGTGCATCGGGTGACAGATGCAAGAACGTATTTTAAGAATTTAGAGAGCTTTGAAGCCCAAGGATGGCCCAGGGGTGGACTGGCCCTGTGGACAGGAGGGCGATGCTATTTTAACTAACAATTTCTATCATGGGAAAATGCTACTGCATTGTTATAGCATATAACTTTTATTCGACATTCAAATATCAAAAATGATACATATGTCAGGCAAAAGCAATTAGGAACAACATAGGCTAAAATAGTAACAAAAAAATAGAATACACACCAATATATCCACAAAGTTCACATATATACAATACATACAAAACATAAAATAATTGTAGTTTTAAGTTAATCCAGGTTCCAGCCACCCAGTTAGTCGAATAATTTTAAAAAACATATATATATATATATATATATATATATATATATATATTTTTTTTTTTTTAGTCAGTGTTTATCAGGTCCTGTACTTCAGATACATATATTATATAGCATTATAAATTTTGTTCGTTGACCATTAATTACCAGTTAAGATAATTATTAAATATATAATTATTACTAAACGTAGCAATGATGGTTGTTGATGACTCACTGCCAACATAGGGGTTAACCATTTGAATTAATGATATTTTCCCCAGTCATCACGAAAATGTACTATTTCTAGGTGGTCATGAAAAGGATAAACAAATTTCTTTTAACTGTATTGTTGGAGTTTTCAGCATTTCCTGACAAGATAAAACGAACACTCAAGAATGTTCAATCATTGCAGATATATATTTAAAGCCATTTAATCTGATGTGTAGGGCAGAGCGGGGCACAGTGAGACGGCAGGCACAGTGAGACAAAGCGCGTAGTGTCTAGCTGGTACTGTTTACTGATCAACCCTCTTTCGTATAGTACAAAAAGTAAGTAAGTGAGAGACTGTCCTATATCCTGAATGCCTACACAGCATATCGAGAGTGGAATCTCAATATTTTGGTTTTTAGCCAGTAAAAATAAATAATTTTGCCTAACGACTTTTTGTTATAATTCCCAAGAAAAATGGTATAATACAAATCAATTTCCAGGGATTCAAACCTAGTTTATTGGTCTTACTTTAGTGAGATGATGAACCACAATACAGGCATTCGGTGCGCAGGATTCAGAAATGTTATAAAGAGAGCTGCGTGGGGCACAGTGAGACAGTTTGAGACGGGGCACAGTGATACATCACAAAATACACTCGAAATGACCTGAATGTAATGCATAGCTCACAATTCACTATCAAAAGCATAATGCCTATTATAAACTACTAATTTTGGCGAGTCATGTCCAAAGTGAAGCATCCAAAAGAATTTTGATTAGTATGTAACAGGTGCGGCATGTGTCCTGTGCGATGAAGTTTCGAAACATGCTGAAAGAAGTACCCAAAATATCACCTAGCCAGCTGCTTTTATAAAAGTATAATAGTTTCTGTAGTCACAATTGATAGAACAATTCCACAGGTCCTGAGGATCGGTGGTTATGGCAGCAGATGCCCTGTCTCACTGTGCCCTGCCTGCTGTCTCACTGTTCTCCGCCCACGGGGCACAGTGAGACACTTAACGAGCATGGACGTAACTCAAAATTTCTCCAAATCTGTAAAAGGTAGGAACCTGAAACTACTGGACTATATAACCAACTTCATTATCTATAATGTGGACCCGATCTCATTTAACTCGTTACTGCAAACATTTTGGAGCACTTGAAAATAAATAGTGTCTCACTGTGCCCCCTCTCCCCTATTTTGTGATACGATTCCATATTATCTGGTCTCGCCTCATTTGGTAGAAAACATTTCAAAAGCAAATTTGTAGTGGACAAAAATGGCTATGTTCAATGCCAAGAATACAATCAAAATGCTTTATTGTACAATTTACTTCAAATGAAGTTATTTGACCACCGATATATTACTACGCTTTGCTTAGTGATAACCAAAGATGGAGATTGAATGACCAATCACGGTGAATTAGTGTCTCAGAGAGGGCAGTATTGGGCTGCATGGAACCTTGTTGGGCAATGTCACATGTCGTCAATAGCCACGGTAACAACCACAGAATGACAGCTGACAGTGTAATTTCTGCACACAGACATTGCAAGAGCTTCGGCATACTAAATTTTGTGGATTACTTCTTTGAGTTGAGCCATGCAAATGTACCTAATAACTTGGCACACCAGTAATAAATGCTATAACGTCTGACAACGGAATTGGACAAATTTGCTCAGAATAATCTTCAACCATAACCCATTCTTGTAGGTGAAGCACATAAAAATATTCAAAACGCTTATGGAGATATGGCAAAAAAAACCATCGCTGCCTTATAACTTGGCACTCGGTGTACACTAACCAACCACAATGACTCACCTGTACAATGACAACAACAACATCCCATTCCTATAAACATACTGATCATATATCTGCTTCTTTATAGGCCCTTGACAAAAAATCATGCATGCAGAGTGTAGAGTGTTATTCTATCGTGCGTTATAATGTTGCATATATAGGGTCTTCCCTAACTCCAACCTGATCCGAGAGTGATGAAGTTGTTTCTTGCTCTGGTGTCATGCAATCATGAGATATCAGAAAAACATATTTGAGAACAAGTACCAGCCCCTATTATTTGGCAGTGCATCACTATACTCGGGAAGACATAAATGGTAAAAAAATATGAGTTATTTTGTTACTATATGCCAGTTGTGACTGAATGCTATGTCTTTCTTTCTGGTAATATATTTGGCTACATGTATATCATTTTCCAAATAAAACCACACAAAAATGTGTAGTACTGGCATTCATGTTTTCACAGCTTATTCTTGATATCAGACAGACTGAGACAGCAAATACCAGACAATTAATAGTTGCAGTGTAGGGTTTTTGGCAGACTGAAGTGCAATCATCAGAGGGTAGAGCCCTGCACACAATGCTATCTGTTGGCCTGGTGGTCAAATCTCGCACTGCCCTCTGGTGGTCACATACCAACGAACCTCTCAAATGCGGCCACCTAGCTAATGCGGCCACTTGGACTTAATACCACTGGTGGTCGTAATAGAGAGGTTGAAGTGTATTTTCAATTCATGTGGGGGATCTTATACAGTGCCATCAGTTAGTCAACTAATCCCCTAACTGAAGCAAGGGGTCTCATCAAATGATCCATAACCATCGGCTTTCAATATTTATTTCCTTATAAATATAACAATGCCTTGAATATGGTTAAGCAAAACAGACCCAGTTATAATTGCGAAGATACTGTGAGACAGTCTTCACCATGATATTTTTGTAACAAATAAGCTGTTTTCAGAAGTCGATATGTAATTCCGACTTGCTGGTCCCAAAATCTGCCCAGGAAATATAATAGTTTGACATGGCAGCCAGAGCTGCCAATTGCCTTTTTATATTACTTGCATTCACAACACTTCAAATATATGACAACCTGGCACTTTCTCGGGTAAATGAGCTATTACCTGAGTTTTGGGTTTTACTTTAGTTGATAGAACGTGTGCAGCTTTAAGACTGGAGTTAATCATGGCCAACATATGAATGAACCAGCAAGTTTCGTAAGGCATAATGTATTGAAGTCAGTTTCTTTCACACGTCAGAGAAAAAATTGTAATCATTGAAGGCAGATGTTCTGGAAATGAAAGTGTCACAGGAGTTATTTTTCAAATGTTGGTTAAATGTATGTTGACTTCGTTCTACTCAGTCTGGAACCTGATGAAAAAATATGTATATATGTAATAATAAGACTCCAACAGTCACCCAGAACCTTCGAATTCCCTCATTTGAATTCTGTGGATGGAGTAATCATGAATTGAAGGCAGAGGGAAATATCAGTAGGATTGTTTCTTAAAATGTTGGCTAAATACATCGTCTGGAAATTGATAAATAAAAAAAACGCGTGATAGGTTATGTAATATTAAGACTCTAACAGTCACATATAGAAATTTTGAATCACTCATTTGAATTCACTAAATAAATAAAAATAAACTTAGAGGCCGTGAGAAGGACAGCTTGTCACAAGGTTCCACATGAAAAAAAAAAAATTACATATGAAAGTTATTTTGTCTTCTGACTCTCTAGTGACGATTGGATGCTTATTCATAAATAGCTCTGAAGCTGTGTCTAAATGTCCGCAAAATAACTGGTTTCTCTGCTGCTTTTACCAAAGTTTGGAATATTTATTTTGCTTAAAATAATTTAAAGTGATTTGACAGCTGAAGGAAAACCAAAATGTGAGACTAAAAACAATGGAGACACAAAGATAGAACTTAAAAGAGACCTTCTTTTGATTAGATAATTTGTTTGACAGTTATTTTAGCTAATACACATCTTAAAAATCTGCAGAAAAAGCTTTGAGTCAGAGTGAATTTTTTCTTGCAGAAATGTGAGTCTGAAAACTCTTTCAAATGAAATAGTTGCAACTATCTATAAAGTTTCCCAACAAGGTTTGGGAATACTTGGAAATGAAGTTCTCCAGCAAACTAATAAATTATATACCATCTTACTGGTTTGTCAGGAGAGAAAAAAAAAGGTTTACAGACTTTGTGTTGTCATTAATCAAAAGGCTAATGTACACTGTATTTGCCTTCTTGACTTTGGTACTTCGATTTTTGGTGATTTAATGAAAAAAAACAGATCTCTGTTAATTCATTTTGTTTGTGTGAAATAGATGAAAAGTAAAATTTTTATATCTCAGGCTTTCCTTACGCTAATATTGCATATTTATTGATAATAATCAATCTGAAAAATTTCGCATTAAACGTGAAAAAAAAAAATTATTGAAGCGGTATTTATCTTTAATTTTTGCCGAAAAAGAGGTATGCATTTGTCAGTATTTGGCATTTGGAATAATTTGTGAACCTGTCATTATGAACTGATAGATGACTGGAGCATTTGTGTGCATGTCAAATATTGCTTTTCCAAAATTCATGTACCAGCTGTATGTGTAATTAAGAACATTACAAGCACAAACTAGACAAAAAATAATCTAACCCTAATTCTAACCCTAAACCCTTAGCACTTCCATAAATGTTAGCAAAGGCAGCTACACGGATGAAAAATGAAGCACATACATGAGTTTTACATGTAGACGAGTGCTTCTGCTCGTTTTTGCAGGTCCAAAAACTTGTGAATGTTTGTTTTTATATCTACACCAATTGGTCCACTTGCCAAATCTTGAAAAATATAAACATGAAAAACTGCTGTGTTGAAACAGATTGGAACTCTCAGAAAGCAACCAAAAGATTCTAAGAACTATACTGTTCCAACTGAACCTTTTTACAAGTCAGAATTCTGGAGTCATAGACTTAATCAAAGCAAAGCAATATTATGTTGTAGACTTCTCACAGACTTCATCTCTTTTAAGACCCCTCAAACAGGTCAATACTTAATGTAAGTATACACGACACATTCATTTAAGTCTATGAGCACAACTCCTGATGTACAGTGACAACATGATAATTCAGCAGTTGTTACTGAGGGCCTGTGACTATTAAGGACTAGTGACAGGCCCAAGGTCAAATGTGGCCCAAAATTACTGCCCGCTCTGTTACACTAGCTCTCTTTGTTTGAAAATCCAACCTTCGTCTTCAGCTGTACACAATCAGAGCATAGTTAGATATTGGTGGCCAAATAGCTCCACACCTCTGGTTGCATTTATCCCAAAATATAAAAAACTCAACAACAAAAACATCATTTAAAAAGAAATTCTTTTCATCTAGATTTTAAATGTATCAATCATGGCGCTATGTATTTAGACCGAAGCAAGCAGTGATTTCTGCAAATTAGTTATTATAATTGTTTATATCATATTAGGTTGTGACTACTCTTTAACTTTGACCTAGGCATCAAGAGAGGCCAAGGTCGAAGCAAGCAGTGATTAATTATTACAATTATGTTTATTTGTTTATATTATATTAGGTTGTGGCCACTCTTTAACTTTGACCTAGGCACCAAGAGGGGCCAAGGTCGAAGCAAGCAGTGATTACAGCCAATTAATTATTATAATTGTGTTTATTTGTTATATATATTTCATACCTGAATATAATAATATGCATTCATGTTATCAAAGAATAGTTAGACTAGATAAGATTCATTGTTGCTACCATATTAGTGCCATTACTTTGTTATTTCATTTGTGTGACTCTATGTGTAATTGATAACACTTAAAATAACACTGATGTTTGTATTTAGTTGAAAATCAATTCATTATCATAATCATTTCATTTCCATACATCGTTTAGTATAATTTCTTGTTTTAAGCTATTTCATCGGGGATACCCACCTATATATATATATATGGCAATGGCATTTCATGCTCGGGTGTTCTCCCATTACCATCTGTCACTTCGATTGTATACGTTAATTTATATATATACTTGTAAAATGTGGTTACAATGATGGTATTGAAATAAACAAATTACAAAATTACAAAATTACTTCATTTGTCATAAATTGTATAATGATGTGCTTGATTTAACTCTTTTATACAGGTATTTTTGGTGGCAATCAACTCATAGGAACATTTTATGAAAAATTTGGATACTAAGCGAAACATACTCCATTCCCTTCATTTCTGAGTTTTTAAAAAAGGAAATATGCCCATGGTAACTAGAATTGAACATCAAAGGGCTTATTTACACCAAAGTATGCTTCTTGTAGATTAATGCCAAAAGAGGAAATGATTACAGCGAGTGCCAAGTTAGCAAGCAGTGGAGGTTTTTTCCCATTTCTCTGGCAGCTAAGACAGGGACTAAATTGCCAGACCATCATGTCTTGTTATTGAAAGTACTCAGTGAAGAGGTATTGAAGCCAAGTGATAGTTCTATTATTTGTCGGCACACTATTTCAATAAAAATGCAGGAGACATTTTCTATTCATACAGCTTGAACTTTGCAAGAAATTTGTCTTAATCAAGAAACAATGTTGCGAGAAGAAAAAGTTTTTTGGTGTTCGAGAAATCTTTCTTTTTGCATCACTGAATCTTGAGTAAGACCCATTTGTGAGCAGAATTCAACCTCTATAATCCTACAGAGAGTCTATTTGGGGGTTAATTGTCCGATATTATTTCATAAATCAGCTGCAAGGTAAAATAAGAATCTCATTGGATTAGGTCTAATCTTATATATACCACGCAACGACAATATTCAGCATTGAATCCCGGGGCTCCACCCATACAGATACAGATACACTTGTCGACATAATGTAAAGAAAATACACTTTTGCACAGAATTTATTTTGGAAACCCTTTTTCTTCTGCTCTGATATTTTTTTGGTAACCGGCAAACACTCCTTTAACAAGCCAAGAACATGACCATTGGGCAACTTGTAAACAAGGTGATACATCTTCTGCAACAATGAAGTTTGGCTTTGAAGAAGGTGTGATTGTGTGATAACAATTGGGAAGAGTGACTAAAAAGTTATTCTCAACAAGAGTTAAATGCACAAATGTTGTTCCCAGCACAGAAGAGAAACAAAACATTTAGTTTAGGTAATACTTTTATTTACCATATCATCCAAGCTTCAAAATTGAATTGGACTCCTTCCTCAGGGAGGACATTTTATGTACAGATAAACGCATACAAACATGGATCAAGTCATGTAATGGCAATCTATCTTAACAAGAAAAGCAAAGTAAATCTTATACTAAAATCTCTTCAATTTCACCAAAGCCAGTGAGTAGTAGTGAGAAATGTGTGAAGTACAAGAGTATTAAGTAGGTTCTTATAGTTGTTTCTCAATAAATATTCAGGCTTCGAGACTCTGCTCTCTTTGGCATGCATGACACAACTTTAAAAAGCTGACTTTCAAAACATTTTTGTTTATACTGTTTAAGACTTCATGAATCTGTCAACTGTGTGATTTTCCAAGACCTATCTAAAGTCCCAAAAAGTTCTGGATAAGAAAACACATGCAAGGTCTGTCAGGAAGATAATATTTAGAGATGGTCCTTTACGAAACATGCAATATTTTGATGAAGCAAACGAGAGTGGTGGGACTAAGAGTTTACCATGATTGGAAGTTATTTATTTCAAACACACTCCTAATGTAATTATTAACTTCCAGCATTTGGTCAAAAAATAAATTTCCAAGATAAAAATATACAGTATCAAGAAATCCACCTCATAGAAATATTCATTTCAATCGCGAGGGACAAATTCAATACTTATATTGCACGTCAAATGTGGGGAAAAAAATGTGTTATTAAAAAAAACTTCAACATTTTACGAGTCTGCATGTTTAGAAGAAACGTCTTTTTTCTGAATGTGAATCAAATTTTCAAGTAAACGTATTTTCAGCCATTAGGAATGACACCTTGCAGATAATTATCAGACTGAATTATTGAGAGAAAACAACAACTGTGGGAAGTCAAAGGTCTTCTAACCCTCCTTGCAGGAAGTCAGTTAGATTTAATATCCTCACTGTAGTCTCCTATAGTCCCAAATTGAAAGAGTAAAGGAAATGCTGATAGGTGTTTGACAGTTCAAAGGAGCTCTGACATGACATTTGACACACATCTTTTTTCGCAAATGACAACTCAACTTGTGATCCCTTTGGTGTCCAATAATCATTCATTTCACAGCAATCGGTGGAAGTGCAATAATTGCTTATAAAAAGTTTCTTGCTAAATGCTTATAAAACTTTTTTTTTTAGCAAGAAACTTTTCAAAAATGTTTGCTCTGCTAAAAGTTTGGCTAAACCTCAAACTGTTTCATCACTTTTGTGAATTGTTTTAACTGGCGTAATAATTATATTATTATTTGAGCTTTAATCAAGAAACTAACAGACTGTGATTACAGTTTATGAGGCATATCCGTTGTAAAATTTAGTCGCTGAGACATTATACTTCATAATATCAGGTTCAAAGAAGTTTTGATAGGACACTGCCGACAGTGATTCTTAGAAATTATTTACATTTTCAAAAGCTGAAAATTGGCTAGTGTAGTAAAAATAGAATTGTGAATATATCCCATTAAAAATGGCATAAGTAATATTCAGATTGCAACCTGATGAAATCAACAAACACACAGTTGAATACTTTTTACAGCAAGCTCTGGCCAGATCTATTTGGATGGTGTCCGAGATCTGTCTGTTTTTAGCTTTTTATACAACTCTTAGAACGAAAAAAAAAAACAGCAACGATAATCGTAGGAAACAGTTTGTCTTTATCCTCAGAACCTCATTAAATCACTGTCCAATGCAATCACCATCAGAGGGCTATTTAGCCAAACTCGTGCATCAAACATACCAATTTTGGATTTTGGAAATACCTCAGTGTCGTCATGGTCAACATAGATTCAATGGAAAACCAAGCTTCTGTTAAAAAAATGATTAACTATTTTAAAAAATTGATTTTGTCCTGAAATAATATAAAGTGATGGAAAAGAAACCATAATATGTCACCAATAATAGAAACATGACATTTCAAATAAAATTAAATTAGTGTTCTACATTGAAGTCTACTTGAAGTTGAGAACTGCCAAAATCAATGCATGTCAGGCACTTCCTATTCCAGGAATGGCCTGAGTCTAGATGAATTCAAAAGCAAATGACTAGGCTGCGTCATTTTGGTTGAAGCCAACAGAAGGGTCCTATGTGTGTTCAACAATGTGATATTCTGTGTGTTGCTATCGCTTCCGACCACACAGTTGTGTTGACAGTTGGATAATTTGCTGTCTGATGTGACACATGCCTCTCATATGCTTTTTGAGTGACTGTCTCATCTCAGTCATCTGATCTAAAGGTCAGAAATCAGCAGTTTCTCTAGATTTCTATGTCAAAGCATTGTTTAATTTTTGAATTAAGAAACGCCATTGTGCCTTTATATATCCCATAATGCAATATTCTAATGGGATCAAAACAGCTCTCCTCATATATCAAAATTGATTTTGAATTAATTAGGAATCCTATTTTATAACTTCAAAAAGAAAAAGGTAGGGTAATAACATGACATGATTATTTGTGATAAACACCTTCATTTTGTCATAACACAAACGTAACATTACAACCTTAATGCAGATATCATTAACAATGCCAATACTTTGATTGATAACAAGGGATAGTGTATATATCACAAACATTTAGGATTTTCTTTTTGACATTTCCTTTCACATCACTCTCTCCTACCAAGAAGTGATTCCACCACCTAAAAGACACAAAGGAGCCTGCTGGGTGCAATTATTCACAAGTCGCCCTCAAGTGAATATATTGCTCATACAACAAGAAAAAGGATTGGACCTGTTTCCCGAGGGATATCCTACAAGGTTTTTTGACACTAAATCTTGTTCTGTTCTCTCTAGAGAACTTTATGATGTCATTTGGACCTTTTTTACTGTGAAAGCTATCCTGTTGCCATTTATCTAGGATAACAGTGGCTGTGCTTCAGGAGAAGGGATATGTTACTGCTCTAATACTTTACACTGTAAAACCAGCAGCATAGCTCTACATGAATGACTGTTGAACATATGAAAATGCTTTTGTCACAGACAAATGATTGACTCAGCGTAAAACGTCTTTCTTGAAAATGATTATTTGTGCAAAACTGATGCGGCAGTTTTTACAGTGTATACTTATTTTGTGAGATGGTGGTGATATAAGTTAACTAGTTAAAAGTTGTTGGTTTCCATGGTTTGAAACTGAGTCAGGTTATAAAAGAGAGATCTGCAAATAACACTTTACTGGCAAAACTAAAAGAAGCAATTGCTTAGAATTGATAACTTGATCACGTTGAAATGGACAGTCAATTTGCAACAGTAAATAACTTCTTATGAATTGGATAGTCAATTTGTTACAGTAAATAACTGCTTATGAAATGGACAGTCAATTTGTTACAGTGAATAACTTCTTACGAAATGGACAGTTAATTTGTTACAACATTAAATAACTTATGAAATGGATGGCCAATTTGTTACAATAAAACAAAGAAAACTAATCTTGACAAGACTAGAAATATAATAAAAGACAACTCACGGCAATTTTCTTCATCAATCCCATCAACGCAGTCTGCAGATCCGTCACTCAGTTATGCACTCGGAATTGTTGCATCTGAACTCCCCATGCCAGCACCCTCTCCTCACTAGAAAAGGAATAAACATCTGTATAAACATCTGACAGGTTGATATTTGTCAAAAAAGTTACTTTTTTATTAAATAATTTTACGACATTGCCATGAGGTACATCAACTTACGGCAGTGCTGCCATGAATTAAACAAAATGTCAATGACACGTTCTGGATAAGCTTCAACACTACTATTATTCTTCAATACACACATGACTAGTGTTGGAAGGATCGGTGACGATCGCAAATTTCTGCTCTCGCTTACCGCTCTATAACATTTTGGTAGCAACTGTAGAAGACTGGACTCAAGATATCTTTAGCTCCACAAAGTAAGTTAAAAGAAATTAAAAGAACAAAAAGAAGAAGAAGCAAAAAGAACTTACAGCAAGTTGCCTCATCTGAATTGTCCCCGCAGTTATTCTTGAAGTCACACCACTGGTCCACTCTAAAAATGTTCAGACAAAATTGGTTTTTTAGATAGTTTTTTTCATTATATATATTTTTACTTTTTGGTCAAGATTTGGATTTTTTTAAAAATCCATGTTGGTTTTTTGCATTGAAATTTGGTTTTTCAAAAAACCATTTTGAATCTAAAAAACCAATTTTGTCCCGACATTTTTTAGAGTGTCCCTGGGGATGCAGAATTGGTTCGCACACTTCATGTGCGTCTCTCTGCATTCAAAAGTTTCTGAAAAAGGAAATTTGTCAGTTACTGTATTTCAAAGAACTCACACAAGAGAGAAATGAAACCTGGAAGTAGAAAAGACCAGTGTTGATGCCATTATTCTCTCGTTTTTTAAAATGAAATAGTCAGACACACATTTTGAAGTTTCTAATTAATAAAATTTTTTTAAGTTAGATTCCGTGGAAGGAGGTGTCTGTCAACTTACTTGATACTCTTCTTAAACAATATCTTTAATAATGTTATCGTAAAAAAAACATAAAATTGTTAACATGAAGAACTGTCGGTCAATGCCAAGCTTTTCACACCTAAACATCATTATGGTTAGGCCAACACCAGGTTACATGACACAATAACACACAACTATTCCTCATCGGAGCATGACTTTGGTTGACAAATTTGTTAATTTTCACAAAAATAGCAGGACCATATCTTAGTTTAAGGCTGTGGATTTGAGATGTTTAATATTATATATAAATAAGGGATGAACTATTTGCCCTTTTTTCTATTAATCTATTGTAAACTACTCACCACATCCCTCCTCATCTTCGTTGGATTCACAGTCGGAGTGAGTGTCACAGCGATGGATCATGTCAATGCAGCGACTGTAGTTGGTATTCTTCCCGCACTGGAATTGACCAGGAGGGCATCCTGCAAAGAAACCAAAAAATATCATAATTTGGATGTTAGTAATGAAAGAGCTACTAGCTGATTGATTGATTGATTGACTTTATTCAATATTATTTTAAGAGTGTACATGCATGTTAACAAGAAGTACTTTGTCAAAGTAACATTAGGATAACACACAAAGTTTTTCATCTTATTTCCAATGTGGTACTTGCTAACAAAGGCTGCGTGCATTAAGCCCCAAATACTGAGACCCAAAGACAAAATTTCAATAAAAAATGAGACATAGCTCCAAACGTATTAATAAATTTAGTATTGTGGCAGTAAATGCCCAAGGGGCACATCCAAGTCCAGACAATGTCATGACATCATGACTATGTCACATTGTCACAATGTGGGCGTACATTTTGTAGAACTGTATATATGGTAGAAATAATGTTGTAACAATGTTCTAAACCTATGTCAGGATATATGACGTAATATTTATGCGACATTGTGACAAGGTTGTGAAAAAGATCTCAACATTGTGTTCATGTGGTGGTAACATAATTTCTACCACACATGTGAAAACAGTTGAGCGGCCAGGGCTGTGCAGAGCTTGCAGTAGGCCCAGGCCAAAATGAAAAAGTAGGCCCCCCTTCTGCGGCTTCAGGTTAACAAATTATGACCATGTTAAATATATTTTCGGGAAGCATAAAAACCCAACCCAGGGCCATTTCATGGGGTGATTTACGCCATTGAACCAAGCTGTCCAAGCATATAAATTTCTCTTTATGATATACTGTTAATACGAGACTTGTTGAAATTTACTAACTCCAGATTAAAATTAAGATTTCAAAGCACTTATTAAAAAAAATCCCCTTAGATTTTAAATTACCAGCATGCATTAAATACATTTTACCAAATAAAGCTAGATGACAACTGACAAGGTGCAATTATTATGAAGAATGCAATATACTTTTTATTTTTGACCTGAAGTTACAAAATTACCAAACTGCTAATGGATGCTTAATATAAAAGGTTCAAAATTACTGAAGAGTGAAGAGTTTACCTGGGGTAATTGAGATACATCAAAGTACAATAAAACGATTCATGAGTCATAAAAACAGTAGTTGCCAAACCCTTGCAATAAAAATGCAAAATTTCAATACAGACTGAGATTTTGACTGTGATAATTTTGGGGCTTACAGCCTTTAATAAATTGCAAGAAGAAATTTAGACTAGTAATCAGTAATCTTGAACCTTTTATAATAAGCATCCATTATTACTGTATTAATGAGCTGTCTCAGAGAAAATCATGCAAAATCCAGAGATCTTGCTGGATGACCGACTCGGAATTGGCTAAAAATTTTCCACACATCACGGTTTGGGTCTTTAACCATGCAATTCATGGTCAAAAGTCCAAATTTCCTTTTTTAAGGTTGTGCCACAGCACCTTGATAAAAAGATGTTTTTCACCTAAAATTGACTAAAAATTCACTTCACGCACCCATGAAATTGCCTGTTTTTAAAGCCTCATAAAATCTGAAAATCTGCAAATTTAACCATGAAAGTTTAAAAAGTTTGTCATATGGAACCTTAAAAATGCAAAAAATTCTTTAAATTTGTTTTGACATCATTCATCTGTTTTTGGCGGCTTGCCAAAAATTGGTCTTCGATGGATTTTTGAAAATTGTGAAAAACACCTTATGTTTAAGGGGGCCGTTCTCAACGCGCGACGCCTTTAGAAACCTGATTTTAAAAAAATAGGAATGCTAAACACTTGTATTTTACTAAATTGATGTCCGTTCCGTGGGATATTTTATTGTAAAATTGCAATAGGTGGCGCAAATTTTCGAATTTTTCATTAAAATGCGAAAAACTACGAAGTTCAACAGCATCTACTTAAAAGCCAGATATGCTAATTTTTGGTTGAAATCAAATTTTTTGGGTGAGAGAATTGCAATTTGTCATTTTCTATGACATTTCAATCCAATCCAAGGTGGCATTTGAGCTCGAATTCAAAATGGCCGCCAAAAAGTTAATTTAACGCAACTGTGCTCCAATTTGGGATAGAGCGGCACTGTTTTGGCTTCAAAGATGGGTTTCGGGACCTGGGAAGTCAATTATGATATTAATTTTCATTTTACATCCAACCGATCTAAGCTGGCATCCAAAATTGAATTCAAAATGGCTGCCGAAAGGTAAATTCTACCTCTTTTTCCTCATAATTGGAGTTGATCGCCACTGTTTCGGCCTCAACATGGGTTTTTGGGGTCTTAGAATTCAATAATGATATCAAGTATTGTCCATGTACATTTTCCTACCAAGATGGTGTCCAACCTGCAATTCAAAATGGCCGCCAAAGGTGTATTTCACCTATTTTCGCTCCTAATTGGGATTGATTGCCTCTGTTTACGCCCAAACATGGGTTTTTGGGGTCTTAGAATTCCATTATGATATCCAGTATAGTCCACTTACATTTTCCCTGTACCAAGACAGTGTCCAAGCTGCAATTCAAAATGGCCGCCAAAGGTGTATTTCACCAATTTTTCGCGCCTTATTTGGATTGATCGCCACTGCTTGGGCCCAAACAAGAGTTTTGGGTCTCTGGGAATTCAATTATGATATCAATTTTCATTTTCATATCATTTAATCCAAGTCTTCGTTTAAATCTGGTATTCAAAATAAACACCATAGGTATATTTCACCTATTTTCGCTCATAATTTGGATGAAGCTGCACTATGTGGGTCCAAACATGGGTTTTTGGAGTCTGCCAAGACAATTGCAATGTAATGTTCTTACAAGTTTGCTCACGCTGAAATTCAAATTGGCCACCAAATGTATATTTTTAACCAATTTTTGCTCCTAATTGTTACAGAGTAGCACTGTTTGAGTCCAAAATTGGTATTTGAGATGTGAGAAGTCAATTGACATATTCATTTTGATTTTACCGACAAAAAATCCAAAATAGCATCCAAGCTGGATTTCAAAATGGCTGCCAAAAAGTAAAATCTACCTATCTTTGCTTGCAATGTGGAGAGAGCGAAACTTCTTGTGTTTAACAATGGTTTTTGGGGTGTGAGAATTCAATTATGACATACGTTTTTTTTTTTTTTTTTACTCTCAGTCGATCAAGCCTTGCATCTCAGCTGGAATTCAAAATGGCCACCAAAAGGGAAATTATTACTTTCTTTGCTTTAGTCTTGAATCTTAAAAAAAAATTAGTCTTGAATCTTAGTAGAGATAGAGCTGAATTGTTTTGGGTGTAAACATGCATTTTTAGTTTCTAAGAATTCAATTTTGATATAAATTTCCATTTAATCATGACCTGATCCAAAAGAGTTTTTAAAAAATTCGCATACTAGCTGCCAAAAAATGATTTCTATGTTTACCTCCTAATTGAGACAGAACTGCACTTTTGAGGCATCAATTTACATTTTATGGGAATTAGAAATGAAACAAGATATCAATTTTTATTTTACCTCTTAGAGGCCGACCAGATGATATTTGGAGGGGGGCTAGGGATTTTTGGTGAAAAAAAAAAGTTTGTTTCCCACTTGACATGAAAAAAAAAGTTTGTTCAGCACATAGAAATAAAAAAAAGTTTGCTTCCACCTGTAGCTAGGGTTCCGTAATGTTAAAATTTCGATAAAAAAGATTGTCGCGAGTCCGCATGCAAAAAAATTGATCATCGGCGCACCACGTACAAACAAAAGTTTGTCATGGGGGTAAAGGCCACAACCCCCCCCCCCAACTATCGTCTGGTCGGCCCCTTACTTCCATCCAGTCGAAGATGGCATCCATGACGTAATTCAAAATGGTTGCCACTAAGTAAACTCCACCTTTGCTCCTAATTGAGATAGATCGATGAATTGTTCTCTACTTATGGGTCCAAATGACCAAATCTCAAATTGTGTCCAACCAAGAATTGGAAATGGTACCTGAAAATCTAGTTTTATCTGTACTTGGATAGAGCCGGCCTTTCTAAGTATTAAAGTAGAATTTAGCATCAATGAATTGAATGTTGTGTCCAGGGGTGCACAAAATGCACACTGATGAAAATCTACACGAATGAGCTCAAGAACTGGAGTTTGCACTAAAACATGCAAGTTTACATTTGTAAAAATTTAAGAAAGGCGCTAAAAATTATCTTTATTTCTCATCTATTCTCGGAGCTTTGAAAATATGTTCAGCCCCTTATATATGTTTGGCAAATCTAACACAAACAAAATTTGCACTCGTTAGTGGAAATTTATATCCATAGGGGCAAGGGAGTTTTGTCAGAAGTTGCCAAAAAAATGCATATCCCCCTTAGGTTTCATGCTAATTTTAGTGCCCCCGGCAGGGGACAATGTGGATTTTTGGTTACACCGAGACATGGACACATTGGATGATTACGCATCCAGATTTGCAGACTTTCGCTCGTACAAAGGCGCAGGTGAACTTCGTGTTCACATATTATATGATCAAACTTCATACCCCCTTAAACGCTATGGACAGGTTGTAAAAAATTTGTAAAAAAAATACCTGCCTCCCCCCCCCTTAATTCTTCAAATACTGGACGGTCTCCAAATTCGATTACAATTTGATAAGGAATTGTAAAAATTGAAGTCTATCAAACAAAGTGTCCTCCAGTATTGAGCGGGTCTGATATATTTAGTTCGGTTCGGTTTCAGTAATTTCCGACCCAAGAAATAGGGGTTTCGGTCTGCAGTGTGTACAATCCAATTTTGTGATCTGCGGTCAACAACCCGTTTTTTGTCCCTGAAATTCGGTTGTAGCATTGCGTGCGCTTGTGGAGAGTGAACAGATCACAATTTTGCTGATAACTTCATCATTTTCTAGTAAAGTAAGACAAATACGACAACCGAAAGACATGGTTGTTTGATTAAACTTTGAAATTACAGAAATCGGCACAACACTAGTGTCCTCCACTCAAAGTTTGAGAGGTTTGTAATAGTCGTAATAATTCCCTCTAACCCTTCAGGAAGTTTGTACAAAGTCAAGCATATATTTATTCTTGGAATGGTGTTGTATTGCCTTATAGATCAAATTGTTGTATTGCCTTGTAGAGCACATTTCCTTTATTTTAGCGAGTTTTTTTAAAGAAATTCTGTAGAACATAGAACTAGTGAAAAATTATATTATAACATTTTTTTTAGATAAAATTCTTATCAATTGTTCACAATTTTTTGCATCCCCTCGGTTCGACATTCACACAGAAAACAAATTTTGAATTCACTCGCAAATTTGCAAGTTCGCACATAATTTGGCAGTGTGATCAGGTATAAGGCATACAGCCACATACTTGATGACTGATCAGGCATTTGAACAAGATATAAGTATAGAAGAGATGGTCGGTTATGGACTACCTATAATTCCAAAGGCCAGATATTTTGCATTGAGCAACCTCAGGCATTTGCAAGAGTTACAGCGTCAACGGTTTAAATTTTGAACACTGAAGGAGCAGGACAGGAGTGTTGGCATAGAGCTTTTTGTGTTGTCCAAGGATCAGCAAATTCATGCAATTTGTTTTGATCGAGTAAGGTTGACTTGTTAAAATGTGCCTCATAAATGCATCTTTGAAATGTGCCTAATGACACAACAACATTAATTTGCCTGATATATGTCGATGAAACACGTCTCCAATGTGTTGCACTGACTATGATAGTTAATAAATCTAGTAAAAGACATTTTTTCATTTCTTGTTTCATAATGTGCCTACCAAATCAGGAAATGTACCTGGGAACAATGTTCCCGCACTTTGTGCAGCCCTGGTTGTGTCAACCAAATCCAAATTTAGCATATCTATGCTAACATACCTGGAACTTTTGGAACCAAGATAAGTTACATCACAACTTCCCAAGTAGGTCAAATTTACCTTCAGAGGCAATTCTGAATTCTAGCTAAGCATTATCTTGGATCAGATTATAGGGAAAAGAGAATGAATGGCAAAATTAAAAAGTCAGACTAAAAAATCCATGTTTGGGCGCGAAAAATGCGACTACATGTCAATTAGGAGCATTAAATAGACATTTAATTATAAATATTATTCTGCAGCCGCTATTTCACATTTGAATTCCGTTGTGGATGATATTTTAGATTTGGGCGAGTCAAAGAAAAAATGGACACATAATTGACTTCTAAGATCCCCATGTTTGGACCCAAACAGGGCAGATCTATCCCAATTAGCAGCAAAAATAGGAGAACCATTTTAATTTCAGCTTGGACACCATCTTTGATTGGATGAAGAAAATGAATATAGGATAACATAATTCAAATTCTAAGACCCCAAAAACCCATATTTCAACCCAAATAGTACAGGTACATCCTAATTAGCAAAAATAGATGAAATACTCCTATGGTGGCCATTTTGCATACCAGCTTGGAAATCATTGTTGATCGGGTGTAGCTAAAATGAACATGGATATCATAATTGTATTCTTAACCAGAATCAGATTCAGCTTTTTTATTTTTGGGCTAATTTCAATTCCTTATGTATAATTTCTATAGATATAAGCAAGGAACAGGAGCTCTTCAAAGACAACATTATCAAATGCTCGTCCTTGTGACTGATTAACTCAATAGTAAATGAGATGCTTGCTTTTTATCCATTGGTTTACCATTTTACTGCTTTGAATGTCTTCTCTCCTGTTACAGCCATTGAGGTTAAACTTTTGGAATATGTCAGGGCACAAACAGTGCAACTCTATAGCAATTAGGAGCAAAATTCGGTGGAATATATATATTTGATGGGCATTTTGAATTCTTACTCGAACGCCATCTTGGATCGGGTGAACTCAAAAGTAAAAGTAGGTGAAATATATACATTTGGTGGCCATTTTGAATTGAAACTTGAATGCCATCTTGGATAGGGTGGAAGTAAAATGAAATGGAAACCATTCAACTGAATTCTAAGACCCAAAAAACTCATGTTAGCATACAAACAGTGCAGTTCCAGAACCAAAAATTGGTGAAATACACCTTTGGCGGCCATTTTGAACTGCAGCTTGGACAACACCTTGGTAGCAAAATGTAAATGGACTACTGGATACCATAACGGAACTCTAAGACCCCAAAAACCCATGTTGGTGCCCAAACAGTGGCAATAAATCCAAATTAGGAGCGAAAATAGGTAAAAAGCACGTTTGGCAGCCATTTTGAACTGCAGCTTGGACACCATCTTGGTAGGAAAATGTAAATGGACTATACTGGATATCATAATGGAATTCTAAGACCCCAAAAACCCATGTTTGGGCGTAAACAGTGGCAATCAATCCCAATTAGGAGCGAAAATAGGTGAAATACACCTTTGGTGGCCATTTTGAATTGCAGGTTGGACACTATCTTGGTAGGAAAATGTACATGGACAATACTTGATATCATTATTAAATTCTAAGACCCCAAAAACCCATGTTGGGGCCGAAACAGTGGCGATCAACTCCAATTATGAGGAAAAAGAGGTAGAATTTACCTTTCAGCAGCCATTTTGAATTCAGTTTTGGATGCCAGCTTGGATCTGTAGGATGTCAAATGAAAATTGATATCATAATTGACTTCTCAGGTCCCAAAACTCATCTTTGAAGCCAAAACAGTGCCGCTCTATCCCAATTTGGAGCAAAGTTGCGTTAAATTAACTTTTTGGCGGCCATTTTGAATTCCAGCTCAAATGCCATCTTGGATTGGATTGAAATGTCATAGAAAATGACAAATTGCAATTCTCTCACCCAAAAAATGTGATTTCAACCAAAAATTAGCATATCTGGCTTTTAAGTAGATGCTGTTGAACTTCGTAGTTTTTCGCATTTTAATGAAAAATTCGAAAATTTGCACCACCTATTGCAATTTTACAATAAAATATCCCACGGAACGAACATCAATTTAGTAAAATACAAGTGTTTAGCATTCCTATTTTTTTAAAATCAGGTTTCTAAAGGCGTCGCGCGTTGAGAACGGCCCCCTTAAACATAGGGTGTTTTTCACAATTTTCAAAAATCCATCGAAGACCAATTTTTGGCAAGCTGCCAAAAACAGATGAATGATGTCAAAATTAATTTAAAGAATTTTTTGCATTTTTAAGGTTCCATATGACAAACTTTTTAAACTTTCATGGTTATATTTGCAGATTTTCAGATTTTATGAGGCTTTAAAAACGTGCAATTTCATTGGTGCGTTAAGTGAATTTTTAGTCAATTTTAGGTGAAAAACATCTTTTTTTCAAGGTGCTGTGGCACAATCTTAAAAAAGGAAATTTGGACTTTTGACCATCACTTGCATGTTTAAAGACCTGAACCTTGATGTGTGGAAAGTTTCAGCCAATTCCGAGTCGGTCATCCAGCAGGCTCTGCATGATTTTCTCTGAGACAGCTCATTAACAGTATATCATAAAGAGAAATTTATATGCTTGGACAGCTTGGTTCAATGGCGTAAATCACCCCATGAAATGGCCCTGGGTTGGGTTTTTTATGCTTCCCGAAAATATGTTTAACATGGTCATAATTTGTTAACCTGAAGCCGCAGAAGGGGGGCCTACTTTTTCATTTTGGCCTGGGCCTACTGCAGGCTCTGCACGGCCCTGTATGTTATATCATTGCTTTGTCCTACCCCAGTTCTGATTAGTAAACCATTCAGATAAATACAGAAATTAAAGCCTCAATAATCCATCCATCCAACATTATATATATATATTATATAAGACTTGGCGGAGGGCAAAAAAAAGACGAAGACCGTGCTCAATATGACAGGACTATGTTTCAGCACTCAGATACCTAATAAAGTATTTTTGCAGTACACCTATTGACCAAAAAGTAAAAATATATATAATAATAAAAAAATTATTTTTCTCTATCTGATTCAAAGCTAATGCAGTGTCCCCCAGACTTATTCAGGTAAAGTAATGACTAATGGTGTTGGTAGGGACCAGTGTGTGGTGTCAATGAGGCCAATGAAAGGGAGCAAGGATAGCTGGTCTTGGTGAAGAAGAATGTCTTGATGCAGATGGAAGTAATGCACAGTCCATTTCCCTTTGCGCTCAACGCTATATTAATGTTACATGCAAGTCAAATGGGTGCATACACATTCATAATATTATACTCTCCAGCTGGGACTAAATATGGATGGGTGAAAGCCATAAGGATGTATGTAAACAGTGTTTAATTATTTGGTTTTCAATTGCATGTCAAGCGGTCAATTTAGCAGAATCTGACAATTGGGTGGTCGATTAATATTTGGACTTTGGAGTGAACCATGATAATTGCGCTGAGCCAGAAATATTGAAAGTTTCGATTTCTTTGGAAAATTATGAATAATAGGCCTACTTGCATTTATCATTTTCAATTGTTTTGAACAGGACTTTAAAGTTTAAAATATGACCCAATCAAAGATGTTTGTTTCAGACAATTCTTACCACATATGTCAACAACCTCATCTTCCCCCTGCTCGCACTCGCTCAGTCCTGAGCAGGTCTGGTTCTGAGAAATGCAGTACTGGCTCTGGTCACAGTAGAAATTATTCATGGGACAGACTGGTGGAGGCTTGTCATACGCAGCATCTAGAAGAAAAGAAGTAAGATAATAGTTGCAGTCAAATAATAATGAGTATTGGCATACCTTCTTACCTGCAAATGCAATGAGCAGAGAGAAGATCTCAAGTTTCATCAAGGTGTTCATTTTGCCAAATAAAATAAATCTTCAACAATGCGAACTATTCTAAAGTAGATACAATGTAGTCTTCTGGGTCTGAATAAGCCAAGTGATATCACTGGAGTTGTGGAATTCACTGAGTATAACAGGATTTCGTGTCGTCAGCCATAGTTAATCACATTAATTATACCTCATTGTATTATTTCAGTGATAACAGAGTTTGTTGGAAGTGTCATTAAATTCATCATAGGCAATGATCCCCATAATTTATTAACACAGAGAGCAAAACTGTTTCAGTAACTACAAGAGATACAGTTGCTCTCAAAAATAAGTACCATTGAACTTCACAGCAAGTTCATTGCGCAGCAGAAAAAGACAACTGTCCTCGATATTTCGTGTAAAAACAATATGACTTCTTTCTCTGCAGTTCTTTATATAACTGTTCCGTGGTGAAGTATGGTTCAAATCGACCAAATCTGCCTTAATTTTCTTGTCAATTAATGAATGAGATCAGCATATTTTTTCACCTAATGGGAATCAAACCTCAGAAATTTTAGATATTAGCCCAAACTTATAACTTTCGAACAGAATATTATGGACTATTATATATAGGTCTATAAGCTGCTTTTGGTTGATGTGAGTGAGGCCCGCATTTCAAAGAATTGTCCAATAAACCTTATTTTGTCAGACATCTCTCAGGGACTGCTCTGCTTTCACACTCATAAACATTTCTCCAAATGGTCTTTGGATTGGCCCATCTCTCTTTTGATGGCCAATCAATGCCTTTCAAGACTTAGAACGACTTCTAATTATAGTTTATGGAGATCTCTGGAGTTAATTTACGCAAGAGGCGGGTTGAGATTCAAAAGAGGAACTGATAAAAACAATGCATCTTATAAAAGTACAACACAAAAGAAGGTAAGGACGGAAATTATATCATAGTTAGAAATATACTTGGGAACAAATCTCTTCATATTTAAGACACATTGTGCGACCAATTCAGAGGCGTATCTTGAAATGGTCGGGGGAAGGATAACATGTGTGGGATTTGTGTTCCCTTGCTGCTCTTTCTATTTTCTCAATGTTAATTTTGGGCCTTGGGAGGGGAGCACCAGGGACAACTCAATATGTCTGTCCTAAATTGGAAGTAATTCACTTATTCATGCTGGTTTGTTTTCAAGTCACAATTCCTATTATTTCTTTGTCCATGAGGATAACTAGTTTTTTAGTACCAATTACCCTCCATAATACAACTTTCAATGATCTCATCACTGAGGAATTACCAACATAATTACATATATATTCATGTTAGTAACAGAACCCATTATTTCCTTAAAAGTTGGCTTTGCAAAAGTTATAATTAAGTTACACATAGAGAAATTATGTGTATCATGGAAGTCAGCTAACGTCAAAACTGCATTGGGTAAGGAGCTCAAATATGTTATATTCTCTACTATTTGATTGGTTTATGACAGCGTCAGGAACCTTTCAAAATTTTCGCTGTGAAATACCTGTGACCTATGTCATGCTCAAGAATACATGTATATAGCTATGTATGCATGGTCTCTCAACTATTAGCATTACCATGTTTTTGTTTGGAAAATTTCCTGTTTAATGCCAATTAGGTGATTTCAGAGTAAGCAATAAGTGAACCAATTTTCAAAATTAAAGCCTTCGAAATACATTATATCTCTGTTTTTGTTAACATAAGTGTAGCCCTATAAGCTCAGTTCTGGGCATGCATGCGGATAATTGATTGGAGAGATGGGAGAGAGTGGGAGCTATTCCATGCGAGGAGCATTTCACTTGCCCAACTCATGCTCCCAGTGAAATTTTTTTAGGGGGGGGGAGTATGATCTCTCCCTCAGGCCCAAAATTTATGCTATTTGTAGATACACCCATGTCCCATGCACAACAGTGCATGCACCATGCAAGGGATCAGCTGTTTAACATCTGTTCTTAATGAAATTCAGCAGTGCACGTACCATACATGGGTCCCAGGGCTAACTCAGAGCAGGCCTTGTCTGTAGTCACTCAACTATACAGATGAAATTGGAGAAGCACCGTAGGAATAAATTACAATCAAAAGAAATACAATTTCATTATGTCCAGTCACAGAACCATTAAACGATAGAAGTAATCCTCACAGTTTCATTTATCACATTAAATTTTGTGGGATTTTATAAAACATCTTGAAGTTTCTGGGAATTAAGTGAACCATCCTAGGGAATAATTCACATCAAGCAGAGGCATTATTACCAGTCATGTGAGTAATGCAAACGATAAAAAGGAGTTGAAGAAGCTGAATAATATTAGTGAAATTTTATAGTGCTCACATTGTTAAATGTTATAACTAATTTAGTTGTCAAAGGCAATTTGAAACTAATTGAAACTTAAAAGGCTATCCATACATGCTGGGAAGTTTAATTACATTTTACAAACAGGTTTGATCTTTTCAAGACCGAAGATGAAAGGCATTTATCCTCATTGAGAGCATTTTTCTTGGACCCTCATAAGGTTATCTAATTAGTCAAACATAGGCAGGAAAGACTTGCACCACTATAAGACAAAGATACTCAAGATTTTTGCTATCTCTTATTCAAAAGATTTGCACTGTGAGTGTGAGGAAATAATATATGCACAACAAGGAAAACAGCAGAACATTGTCATACCTTTTCTCACCTGCTGTTGAAAAGACCTGTAACAAATGGGAGGAAGGTACAGGGTCTGGGCCATAAGTACCCTTTCATCTTAAAGACAAAATACTATTGGGGCTCAAATTAGCAAGTATATATATTTTATGTACTTGACGCAGTATTAAAATTTTTTCTGTGAATTTGATTAGCCTTTTTAACTGCATCGCCTCAAGCTATCATTTTCTTCTGTGCTAGGCTGCCATCTCATTTTTTTTTCCATCCAAGGATATAATGTGTTTAAAGACACAAAAGCACATCAAATTAATCATTATATTGTGAATCCACATTATTCTGTTTGGTTGGCATTGTCAAACTCAAGAAGTCCTTCAGTTCTTTGAATAAATCAACTCAACGTATAAGGCCAGTTCCAGATCCTTTGGAATTGGAGACAACAGATGGAATGAAGCAGAATCACAATAAAAGCGTTATCTTGAGCCATAAAACCTTGACTAGTCAAAAAGAATGTTGACTACACAGTAATTTTTTAATGTGATAACAAATTTAATTGGTAAAGAATTGTTATAAAGAAGAAAGATGACTTCAGATGGCTGCAGAGTTAATCTGTATTATATATGAAATACATGACGCATGACTATAGTCCCATGAGGAAATTGATATCTCTCAATTTTTTTATTTATCAATCGATCGAACAATCAATCAATAAAATTATCAGTCACAACTTATCACATGATCCGTCACACCAGCCATCAAGCAATCCAGTGGCGTCATTTTCAAAATAAAGTGGTGGGGCATTGACAAATTCTTAAAATTTTTGCATGAGCACGGCAGAGTTTCGGAAGCTCTGAATATTTTTACCCTTTTTTTGGCAAAAAAGTGGTTGGGCATCTGCCGCACCAGTCCCATAGGAACTGAAGCCACTGAAGCAATCAATCAAACATACAAATTGTTTTTCATACTTCTAAATATCCGTATCTCCATGTATCGGTTATCCTCATCAGTATGCCACACCATGATGACTGATCTGGCAATTACTGCTTGTATCAGTTCTGCTGATTGTTAATAAATCTTATCAATTATTTTGATCTCGTAAAGTCCTCTCATCACAATAAGGGTCAAATTGTTCAGTGCAGAGTAATTACTTTCATATTGTGGGAAATTGACCTGATTATTGGATGAGTCAAATAATATTATATTGACTGACATATTAAGAAGGGCTGAGAATTGATAAGGGTTTTGATTAAACCATTCATGGAGATTTCAGGGTTAAGGGTCAAAGGGTTAAGATCATTTGCCTTCATTAGGGTTATTAGCACCGTCAAGGGTTGCCAAGAGCAAAATTGTCATGAACAAAGGAGTTACCTTGGTTAGCGGTTAAAGGAGACTGGCCTCTGAGCAGATTAAATTACCTTTATGAAACAGAATATAATTTCGGACACCTTTCCTGGCACTCAAAATTGAAAACTGCATTTGGCATTTTTGTAAAATGAATAATGTCCTAGCCCTCACCCTAAGAATTTTTGTTTGTCGCCCCCTCAAGTTGCTTCCATTTTGTACTAAAGTTAACACCATATGACCTTGGAATTTATCAACATTAATATGCTGTTTAAATCTACACTTTTATGCTGCAATACTTTCATCACACAAAGCTTATCTTTTGTATTCAAAAAGTAGAGCACCCTTTAAGCTTGGATTAGCCCAACAATAAATCAAATCAAGCACTTTATTATCAGTCCTGAGTTATGCATGACATAGATATTATCATATAAGCTTCTCACAGGTGATCACTATGGTGCCGTAAATTCTTCATATAATATTATATTATGTCTTTTGCCTTGGGTATCAATTTTGTGGGAAACAATGGCACTACCTCATCACAGCTCGATGAGCATTGCGCAACCGATGTAGACCATGTACACCATGCGCCGAACACTTCTACCAGCACATGGATTTGATAAGTGATGATTCCATTTTCTGACTCTTAATTTGCTTAAAAATAATAAGTTTGCTTGGTATTTTCATTGATCAGCTTTTTGCCATTAAAGGGTACCTACCCTTTCCACAGTGCCCGAAGCTTGTCTGGGTTATAATAGTCATTGTGCCCCTTCCACACTGTCAGAAGCTTGTCTGGTCCTGTCATTGTACAATACAAGTTGTAGGCCCCATATCTGATGTTTTGAGAACCAACTTTCCACCAGCTATATTTGCTGGCAGTTCCTGCTACCACATTTTTCTAAGTCAATGGGATGGAAGCAATTGTGTTGAAAGATCTCACAAGAAGATTTAAACGGTTAGAAACTAAATGAAAGTCATGATAAAAGTAAGTAAGTAGGGGAGGGCGGGGCCAATTGAACCAAATTTTAGAAATTGCTCCGTTGTGTGCATACCTTTATAGCTTTCAAAGAGAACAAAGGTGGAAAAGGTAGTTTAAAAAGATGTCTAAACATCCCAACTTTAGCTTTTGGTGTGTATCTTACCACGGCCGACATATGAGCCTCCAAAAAAATATTAAAAAAGTGGTTCAACTGGCCCCACCCTCAGGGCCAGTTGAACCATCCATTTGGGCCAGTTGAACCATTGGCAGGATGATGGGTGAAGTGTGGAGCTGCAATCCTTTATTTTTGCCAACAAGTTCAGCTATGACCATAGCATGTTTAGGATAAATTTGACATGTCTCACACATTTCTTTCTGTTCAAAGAATAGCCTGGGGTCAATTGAACCAGTCTTTGGTAAAACTTTAATAATAAATTTATTTTATTTATTTCAATCCATTTTAATGGGCCTATCAGAAAAACTGTTTTACTGAAAAGTACTTTGTTAAAAATTAAAAAAATAAATTAATAAACTGCCATAAACTCCTCTGGTTCAACTGGCCCCACTGTGACCTACTTATATTTATATACAGCCTGGCAGTACCATTGTTGTGGGACACCATTTTAAGGAGGTGGGTTTCCATCTAAACATTTATAACACATTATCTTATGATGGCATGACATCCCTGTTGACCAAGTATTTTAAATGCTATGAAAGCTCCAATTTCAGTGTGCAAAACTTCAATTTTCATGCGAAAAACGAAAAAAGTGTGATAGTTTCCTTACCACATGTCTCGGGGTCAAAAGATCCACATGGAAAAGACTAGCCTAATAAGGCCTATTACAAGGTTGTATGTATGTTCCCATGCCTGCCCCACCTGGTGAAAAATCAAGGGTGGTTCAACTGGCCTGCCGGTTCAACTGGCCCCACTCTCCCATATGGTGCTAAGCATAGCTATTTGCAATTAAAATGTAAAAGGTTTAGTCATTGATCAGTTGATGGTGCATACAATGGGTTTCAACTGGAAATTTTAGTTAATCCATTAACACGGAAGTGACATTTTCTGGTAAGACAAGTTAGTTTTCAGGCAAGTCAATTTCCATAAAAAAGAATCACAACTTCTATAATTGCCAAAAGAAAAAACAAACTTATCATTGTTAAAAAAAAAATCAGGTCTCTTTAGTCAAAATACTAAACACAACACGGATGTAAATTAATACAAAGCCTTGCAAATACGAAATCTTGCCATAACCAGTTGGATATAACATCCTCTCTCTTGGGGATGGCAAGGCCCTTAACTCTTGCATTAACCAGGATGATATCTGGATGCATGGCAGGATAAAGGGATTAAGGGCCGTAACTTGTGCCCCAATTGATCCAATGATCACCCCTCGTGCTAAACCCTTCATCTATAAATAGCATTGATCACACCATATTCGAATAAATGTCAGCAGTTAAAAAGTAGATGAATCACTAACAGGAATAATTTTGATGGTTATGACAAAAAATTGCCATATACTATAGGTGATTTCAGGTCGTAAATGTAGCTCTGAAGCCTGAGGTCACGTTAAGGTTTGCCCTGTGAGGTGTGTGTTAGGACACTATAGAAGTGCTAAAACCCCAAGCTCTTGTCTCTCCCTGCTGCCTTCTGAATCGCCAAAAAGACATCAGTCAGTTGGACAAGTAAGACTGTTTAATTAAAAAATATGTATGTTAAAGAGCAGTTTCAATTCTCCTTTAAATCAGCTGTCTATCTATATATATCATATATATATCATCTTACTTAAACAACATCCAGCAGGAATTTTGCTCTGAAAATTAAACCGAAAACAATTTGGGTTTATGGCCCGGGTTTAACTGGATGTATGCAAAAACAGACTGGACCAATATATGTTAAACTGAGGGTATGATGAAAGCAATGAGCAATTAGGATGTTAGATAGGCATGTAAAAGAGTGTCTCAAGCAAAGACCATTCCTTACCGATATGGAATAAATAATGGCAGCTAGCTGTTGAGAACTGCTTTGAAACTGCAATGACAGCACCTATAGTTTATACCATTATTTCCTGAACCCATCAGTCATTCATTCTCCACAATAAAAGGAAGGGAAAAGCAGTTCATTGTGTTCTGTAAGAGACACTATTCACGACCTGTAACTGGCTGTAAGAAATTGCTGAAATAGTATCACTCCCCGAAAGTGGACTTGTCTTTGACCCGAAGTCATTAACAATTTCCGAAACAGCGCGTTTGTCACAATCTGTAGACTGTCTTGGACTAATGAGGTTACAAAGAGAAAGCTAGGTAGGACCTGCAAGAATGGTGCCATAGCAGGCGCACAGATAGGCTCCTAGTGTGTGCCATGCTGAATTTCTCCTGATAAATGACATTGACATTTGCCTTACATATTATACAAGTTAAGTTCATATTTAATAAATTCCTTATTCTTGTGCATGTGAATATACAATACAAATTTTACAGCATCTCTGGGCTGTATTGAGAGAGCTTCTGCTGCTGTATAATTTGAGTCACACATGTACTCTCCTATTAAAAAGGTTTTAAGTGCATTTCTGAGTACATATATAATATATATATATATATCTTTATTTAGAAGCAAAACAAAGATTGTACATTAGTCTAGACAGGGATATTATGCACCATAATTGTTGGAGTTCATATCCAGGCAAGAAAATGAAAGTTAAAATACATTAGAATATATATTAAAAAGATACATATGGTGGATTAATCCATGTAGCCTCAAATTTGGAATTGAAAATGATGAATGAACATACAAGTGAAATTTTAAAGAGAGAGTCCTTGGTGGCTTTGTTACAAAATTTAATATTAGCATCTTTAAATAGTGATTTTATTCGAGACAAATTGTTCTTGCTTATGTATCCTCTTGAGCCGATTTCTACCGGGTAATATTTAACTTTGAATCCAGCATCTTCAATGTCAGCTATCAGAGTAAGGTATCTGTCAATTTTGTAGGAATGAGTGGAGTCTATATTAGTTTCAAATGGTACCGAAAGTTCAAAGAGTATTAGTGTTTTATCTATTCTATTGATTAAAACCATGTCAGGTTTGAGATTGGTGACTAAAATATCAGGTGGGATAGTGGAAATGCCTTGATGGTACTCTGGGATATCTGCATATATTTGAAATGATGGGGGAAATCTGTTTTGATGATTTTGTACAAGTATGAGATGATGGAGTTGTGTCGCCAGAGGTATCTGTCAAGCATTTCTTGACAATTATTGAGTACATGATGTAATGTCTCTCTGGACTTGCATAGATTGCATTTTGCATTTGATCTCTTTCCCCAGCGTTTGAGGTTTGCATTGGTTGGTAGAGTGTCAATGCTGGCATTGATGGCAAATTTCAAGACGCCTCTTGGGAGATTGTATATTATACTTTTCCAAGTAATATTTGAATTTTCAATCGCCAAAATTTCTAGGAAACGTCCCTGAACACTGAGGGTTTTTATGTGATCTCGCCACATTTCAATAAATTCATCAGTGATGTTCTTTTTAATTTTAGTTTTAACATTTTCCAGATGTTTAATCTGGCTTTCGGGCTCTTGGATGCTTGAGATGACACTTTTGTAAATGTCACTTGTTGTCTTTGAGTGTGACCTATTTTATTCGTAATGTGCATTCTTCTTCAGATATACATAAACTTGATATTTACATAAGTGTGGTGCATATTAAATTATAAAACAGGTGATTTATATGAAAAGTTTAAAAATGTAGAGGCATTAAATTTAGATACCCATGGCAGACTGTGAATGGTAAATACAACAATAGTTTCGATCTTATTTAGCTCTTGGCCTGATCATTATATTGAGCATCCACAGTTTAATGATAGGTCTGACACAAAGTTTTTTTGTACTTAAAATTATCTTGATTTTACATTGAAAATTGAAATAAGGTTACATTTGTCAATTTATAAAGGACATTTGATTTGCGTAAATCCCAAAACACTAAAATTCATAATAAAGTTTTGGTTGGCTGATCTATAATGCATATATATCAGTCGTCAGTCCATGAATAGCTCTGCTCTTACACGTGGCCTTAGCATCTTTATCTACTTAATAAAATAAAAGTACCACTGCTTGAGTTGAGCATCCTCAATGTAGAGAATACATGTGTTCAAACAAACAGGACCGGAGTAATGCTGCATTGCAATTATGTGTGTAGTTATCTGATGGAAGCAGAGAATATGTATATTAGGTCTAACCTTTTTCATCTGCACATTGTTCAGAAGCGGATGACAAAACACCCCATTCTCCTCTGTCAAAGCTAATAAAGCAATGATGTAGAAATTAATAAATATTCTGCGGGATATTGCGTATTACCCCTGACCTGGTGCATATATGGGATCCATAAGAAAGGCGATATTACCAAATGGGAAAAGAAGATTTTGGTAGATAATAGATAACAATAAGCTGTAGCAGAGAAACAAGCATGCTCTATGTGTCTACAAGTTTACATGAACGCTGTGAATCTGATTCTTTGCATAATTATTATTTTTACCATTTTCATGCAATACTAAATCACAAGAGTAGTCATAGTTAGACAAGATTTTGGTAAATTAATGTATGACAATGATTATGAATTTCCATAGCTGTATGGAAGGTGATAGTTATATACCCTACTCTGCACACATAGTTCACAATAAAACATACATTAATAAAACAACCATGCATCCCAGTGTTGGAGGTTCAGGGGAAGACGGTCTGATCTGAAGTATGTACCAAATGGACTGTAGTCTTGACTCACACCCTCTAAAGCACTTTTCATGCTGTTTTGATCTTAGTATCTAACTACACAACATGCCCGGTTCTATGGTGTGTTGGGTTGGATACAACATTGCTTGGGAAACGACCTACCTAGATTAGAAACCACAGCACGAAACCACAGCATTACCAGCATCATCATTAATCAACTGCAAATTAGCTAAGCACTTCATCCTCAACTTTCTGATGACTGTCATGCATGGCATGAACATTTAGCTTAGCAATTAGAACTTATAAACTTCCAGCAATAGAGATGTGAAAACCTATTACAATCTGCTGGGTTGGTGAATCCGAGAAGCTAAAAATCAATTATGTTCGGACTATTGTCACCTCCGGTCCTTTCATCAATGACAGTAATATCAATGCAACATCACTGATTTGTAATGTGACTTGAAGGATATGATATTACACAGGTAATATCAAACATACTTTGAAAGGGACATAATATATAACAATAATAGTACAGTGTGATTTTATATGGTGAATTACCAGATAAATCCGATCACCGGCGCCCTATTCAGAACATCAATCTTCGTTTTTAGTAATAACCTCTGGACATAGCCGGAGTGGGGTTCGAGCATAACATGATGTCATTCGAAGTGTTTAGAGAAACTGTCTAATTTCTTCAGAGCTCTGTAGACACAGAGATGCCTTGAATTATAAATGATAGCCATGCAAACCTTGACTTGAATCCGACCATTGCCTATTAACTTGATGTACTTTGACCACTGGAGTCCAATGGACTACTGCAATGCGATTGGCCTTGTCTCTGATGTTTTTTGCAGCAGAATCATGTGCTTGTCATTAAGCGAGGGAGCAGAAAATGTATATTTTATCCATCTTTACTGAGTAGAGAGATAAAAACTAATGCACTTATTAGATAAATCTGATCCAAAGACAGATGTTGCAAAAAAGTTTACCAAAAACTAGGCTTCATTCTTATCAATTAAGTTTTATTTGTAAAGATTTTATGAAAGGGAAGAAAATGACAAGACTCATTCGGTCAAGACATTCCAAGGATTTTTTTAGTTGAATAAAATGTGATTTCAAAGAAAGGGTAGAATCTCACTTAAGCAGCCCCCCACCCCCAAAAGATGGGTGGTCGCATCTAAGTCCATGGCTGAAACCAAAGATTGCTGAAACGTAGACCGACCACAACCTCTGAGATGAGTCTTCCAAATGCCTCTCAAGTCTCAGTCTGGGCTTGTAGCAAGGGAATGCGTACAGATTCTGGCCACCACAGGGTGTAAAGTAAAGTGTCTTGTAATATTCAATATTAAACATCAATTCGAAGAGGACCATCCTAGGAACTAACCACGGAAGTTTCTGAGCTTAATACCTCCAATGTGCTGAGATGCGTATTTACTCCCATAGTGAAGTACTACAAAACACGGCATAGTTTACAATTTTTCCCACTCAAGACATAGGCTGTACCTCAGGCCTGCAATACAAAAATGCTTTTATTACTAGTGCTTGGTCTCGTGGCTATGTCTACGTCTTCGAAACTAATAACTCTCTCCAAAGCATCTTTCGATATCTTGTCAAATATTTGACTAACAGATAAGTCCTCCGACAATAAGCAATGTTGTGTTAACCCTGTGTGCACCTTTAGTTTTACCATCGGAAAAGCTGGGGTCTGACTGGCAATGTTGCGTGGTAACACACTGTTAAGTATTAATAAACATTTTATTTCTATTTTCATAAAAATTACACACTAAACAGTACAGTATGGTTAGTGAAGCTTATGTGGTCTAACTCTGTTGGACACCATAATTTCCGGTTCTAACATGCATTTTTCTCTCAGATCCTGACGGATTAATCCTCAAAATCGGTATCTGACTAATAATCAGCCCCCTGTGACTTCCATCCCAGTCCTCTGAGTATTTTACACTTTATTCAAACATATATAGTACATATTGCCAATGTCTTGCGTATATAGTGAAATCAGTTATCTGAAAAAGGAAGTTATCACATTCATATATATTGATTTTCATATTTCAATTTCCGTTGGAGAATATTAGACAATATTTGAAACCGTCTGATGCCAGTAATTTGAATTCATGGTTCTGCAATTTCATTTGAAAAGTCATATATAGTTTTGCATGCAGGATATTGAATGTTGCTGTTAATAGAAACATTAATTGTCAGAACCAGACATATATTGTGATGCACCATTTTTATATAAGTATTGATATTTCAATCAGCCTCTTCCGGCTATCTGCAGCTGTACATCTCAGTATATCTGTTAAGCTTCGGAACTATCGAATGATATACAGTCAACACAGAAATTATTTGCACACTTTGATTTTTTCATAATGTTTCACAGAAAAAAGCCAATATGATGCAAAAAGCTGTCCTGTGTTTCAGAGTAGTGTTAGTAGGTTAGGATCACATGCATTTCATTTTTTACCAAAACGTGTTTTTCTGGAAAACTTGAAAAATGTGAATTCCGATGACAAAAAATTATTTGCACACCTGCACTACCAGAAACAGAATTTCAAAAATGATATTCCAATTTTTTTCCAAAGAAACAATGTTGTTTATGGTATCTTTAACATGTTAACATCAATCTGGCATTATTTGGGGTTCACAGGTGGAATTAAAGGGTTACCTAAGGAATACACTAAATCCCATGTTTTTTGTTCTCTGTATGGCCATAAAAACTGATGATAAACTAGGAAGTCTGATGAAATTAAGTAATAAACCTCATTATCATGTCTATTTGTCAGATAGAAATTAATTTGCAAGTTTTGTTCGACCATTTTGTTCAATATGCAAATACGAAATGCCAGAAAAGAGTGACATTGGTAGAACCAAACTGAAAAAATATTAATTATAAGACATAATTTTGCCCTTATGGACTATTTTGACATGAGTGGTGAAGAATAGGTTGTAATAGCACAGGAGAAAACCATTTTGGATTATTAAGAAAGTAGTTTTCAAAATTTGCACTATATCATTACTATCAGCCAGCCTGCAACTAGCGCGTTGGAAACAGGTTGGCCGAAGGGAGGCCATTAATGAGTGAAAAATTCACGTCAATGTTTTTCTTTTGTAAAAAGGAGCTGTAAAATTAAAAGTTATTCACTACTATTATAAATTAAGTCATAATTATTCAAAAGGCATGCCTCAATGAGTCTTGATAATCACTGCATGATGGTATTTGGAATATGCCATACTTACAATATGGAAAATTCAAACAATAATTGTGTTTTAATTATAGATATTAAGGAAAACAACTCTAAATATTCGATCTTAATCACTATTGATTAGCCAGTGGCTAATCAAATTGGTTAGAGGCTGATTATCAGCTGTTTCTCAGCTCAAATTCACCACAAGCGTCATTTTCTGGCATTTTTTTGTGGCATATAGAACAAAGTTCTCCACTAAAACCTGCATCATTAGCCTTCCTCTCACAATTTGACTGTGTTGAAGGACTTTACAAGTCAATTTCATGAGTATTGCTGCTTTTAAGTTCATTTTGGGACCCATATGTGGGAGAAAAACATGTAAAATAGTGTACTCCTCGGACAACACCTGTAACCCCACCTGTGAACCCCAAAAAATGTCAGATTGATGTTAATGTATTACAGACACCATAAAAATCATTGTTTCTATAGAAAAAAATTGAAGTATCATCTTAAAAAATGCTGTTTCTGGTAGTTGGCTCAAGCGTGCAAATAATGTTTTGTCATTGGGATTCACTTTTTTCAAGTTTTCCAGAAAAATACATTTTCGTCAAAAAATGAAATGCATGTCATCCTAACCTACTAACATTACTCTGATACACAGGACAGCTTTTTGTATCATATTGGAATTTTTCTCTGAAATATGATGAAAAATAAAAGTGTGCAAATAATTTCTGTATTGACTGTAGTTCTCTCCCTTTTCCATGATCAGGCTAACAAAAACTGTATCTTACCAGTAAGTGTAGTATTTGTCTTTTTGCATGCAATTAAAAGCCCATCAGGAATATTCATTTCAATCATGGTATAAATTAGTTATCACACATATTGCATGTATCAGTCCTTGTATTGTGCCTTTGAGACCCTCCCTACAGTCGTGCCAATAAATGCTACTGAAGGCTCATACCCGGCTTCGGGGCATGATATGAGGACCAGTATGTGATATGTCACAAATGGAGTAGTCAACTATAGGAGTATTGTCATTCTGACACACTCCGACAAATTTCCGGCAATAAAAAATTAAACATAACCTTACAAATCACAAAATCAAATTTTTGTCTGTCACAATTATGTTTGGTAGCCTTTGTCCTCTGCTATTTTAAGTTGAAGGCTTTTATTATGTCTTGATGAATTTCATTAGGTATTTAACTTTCTTCTTTTTTTCCCCTTAGATATGACAAATGTATAGCATTGTATGTTTGATTTTTAGTACATGTGATATTTTTTTATTCTTTGTATCATTCCTTGATCAATCGATGCCCATATCGTTTTATCTCATCTCGCCTGAGGTGCCCAAGAAACAAACCCTCGAGTTTCTCTGGGCATCCCTCCGATATTATGTCATGAACCAGTTTAATTCATAAATTACTTGTACTTATATATATGATGTTGGAAAAATAAATTATCTATCTATGTGTCAGAATCAAAGATATTTATCTATCAGTTGAGTGTGATACACAGTAGGCAATTGCCCCTTTTATATATAAATACTTGTTGCTTGTAATATTGTTGTAAGAAGAGATAAGAATTTTGGGGATCTGCCCAAAAAATGAGGTCATAAAATTTTGGAGACCTGCCCAAAAATTGTTGCCCAAATATCCCTAAAATATTGTTATTCACAAAATGTCCTTCCGAAACTTTCTGAAAAAAAATGCTTATCTTATAGATGCATAACATTATGTAGATAGATCAAACAGCCGGATAGCTAGATAACTGAACAGACACGCAATACATGATACGTAATACGATCAATAAGAGAATTTACAATGCTTTTTTTGGAAAGTGCATGTCTTTTGAAATCTTTGCTGATTTATCTTTCGCAATTACAGTAGCTATTGTGTTGCTTTTGGAATTGGGCTATCTGGATGTGATGTATATATATATAACATGAGCACATTTTCCAAGAAAAAAAGCAATTCACGATTTTCTTCAAAAGTTAAATCTTTATGAACAACCTCCGAAGTCTGTGAAAACATTTTCAAAACTTTCAATTCACTCCACATGATAGAGGTAAGTAACATTTCTATTTAATCCTGTACAAGACTATCAGAAAAGGAATTAAATTGTATCATTCCAAAATGAAGCTCCCAGATTGAATCATATAAAGAAAATTGGCAAGATTTAATTAAAAAAAATCTTAAATTTCCAAATCAGTTTATATTTCCATGCATATGTAACTTGACCTTCTCAATGTTCACTCATATGTTTTGTCTCAATACTGTGGAGTTATTTCAGATTACACAAAAAATTGTCTGACATGGTATATGTTCTTCACATTGTTAGTAATTTTTATAAACGCAAATATATTGAGTTCAGCTGGGTTTAAGTTCATTTTAGTCATGTTTTAAGGTAATTTCTTGGAGGCTCTTAAACATTGCTGGTTTCCCATTTAATTCCGCAATTAGGTCTAAATTCATGATTTGCATGTTAACATGATGAAATTACTATTTCAGGAGAAACACTATCTGAGCAAATTGGAGGCATGTTTGGAAAAAAAGAGGTAAACAGAGGTATTTGGGCTCAGCCACATCTTCTACAAAGAACATTGAAATAAAACAACCTATTCAGAAGATGAGAGGTTTGCTGGTCTATAAATATCCAAGCGCTCGACTAAATATGGATTTTTATAATTTTCATTGAAGATTTTGCAAGAATTAGTATGTTGAGCCATTAATTTGGAATGATTTTAGTGTTGTTAGAAGTTCCGAAATTACTATGGGCTGTAGTTCATCATGCCTGTCATTCGCTTGTCTAAAAATACATATCTTTTTAACGATAAAGGGAGTCATTATCTTGAAATCTAAATGGTCTGCAAAACATCATTGGAAATTAACATGTCACACAGTGCATTAACAAGATAAGCTGGAGAAATCTGCATTAAATTTCTTTCAAGAAAGTTGGAGGCTAAAACTAATGAAAATGATCTTTTTAAGTATGAAGTTTCAAAATCTTATTATACAAAGGAAATTAACACGATAAAGTACGGAATGGTTCGCGTCTTGTTCTGATTCCATTTCTTATTTGAAATTGAAAGGAACATTACAAAACTTTGTATGAATGTTTCTTTGTTCATTCTGTTTCTGAAATCTGTCATAACAATCTTCTTTTGGCCTGGTATTTAACATGCATGGAAATGAGCTGACAAAGCAATGAAATGTGAAAACAAGTTTTGTAGATATACACTGTACAAAGGAAATCAAAATTTCAACAAACTTCAGAGCATGAAAGATTACTGTAAGTCACATTTATGTTGAGGGGAATAGTTTAACTTTTCTTGTTCAAACTTAAGGTGAACTATTAGTGGTAGATTATATGATCATGATTGGCTGGCACTGTATAGAGAACATTAAAGAAGATCACACTTCTGGTAAAGGGGCAATCAGAAGAGCAGGATCGGGGCTGCTAATCCAACTTGCCACAAGACTCATATTGAAGGGACTGCATTTCAAAATTTCAACCAAAATTCATACACCTGGGTTGTTATTCAAGGTTCCTGTAGTTGAGAAATAAGATACTAATATACAAAGAAGAACTCTGAGATGTCTGACCACCAAGCTATCCAATTTCAAGATTCACAACCTAAGTATAAATGATGAACCGTTGCAAACTGTGACACAACTAACACATAGGGGAAACGGGGGCACAATCAATCACAGTACACAGTGAATCAATAGACTTCCTGGGATACTGAATAGAAATATTTCAATTTATACCATTCGACACCTTTGTCAGCCAATCACATTACAGTATTTCAGGGGAATAATTCCCATATTCTTTGTTGTCCAGTTATCCTCTCATGTTTGAGTGTTTGTCTCATGGTATAAGCCGGTTATTCACCATGGGATCAGGAATATGTGTCTATCACACCTTGGCCTAAAGGCCTCGGGTGATAAATCACATATTCCCTCTCCCGTGGTGAATAACCTTTACATATTTTCATATGTTTTATGTATTTTAGGAGCACTCAATCTATTTAGGCATGACATTTGATAAAACTTATACCGTTTGGACATTATGAGGCCAAATACGATTCTCAACATGAAAGCCTGGAATTTTTAGCATGTTTTATTTTGTCAAAAAGTGCAGAAATCATTTGACTTATTACCTGCAATTGAAATTTGTGTGGGAGGAATATCTAATGGAAATAACTACCAGGTGATTTGAGAACATGTGGATCTAACTGCCGAAATACGGTGAATTATTTGACTAGTAGTCATGTGGGGAACAGTGAATCGGGGAATAGTGAATCGCGATGTTCTCCATTATAAAACTAGAAACTTCTTGCAAAAATCATCAAGAATAGCATATATTGGAAACCACACCTGTGACACTTTATGACATATCTGTTCAAGGACGTAAACGGCTATCCACTGGACTTAAAAGGGTGTCTTTGTTCAGAAAATATTCTAATGAATTTTTGGCTATTAGAAAAACTAGTTCCATTGTCCTATTGTACTTTTCTAACAATAAATGGCTCTTGATTCACTGTGCCCCAAGGACTGATTCACTGTACCCTACTATGGGGGCACAGTCAATCAATTTTTTTGTCTTCATTCTGAAGATATATCTTGGAAATCTGAAGAGGTTCTACTATTTTTTGAACATGCATTTTTACTTTACACTTATATCTTTCCCTTAGACCATTTGAAAAGAAAATATTATCATAAATCTTTTAGATATGGCAAAATTAAACTTATATGATTCACTGTGCCCCCGTTTCCCCTACACTGTGAAAAATCACACCATCAACAGTGCAAGTGGCCATTCAATGTCATTATAAATCACTGTCTATGAATGTTGCATGATGTCCTTCTGTGAAAATCGATGTTTCATATCCTTGAGTAATGCACATGTTAAAAAACCAAAATGGTCTGCAAACATTTCAACTAACATAAATTCTTCACAACAGGTGACAAAATATTCATTCGCATTGGCATGTTAAAATACTTCTCTGGGATTATTACCACTGACCAGGTACATACAGAAGTTAATTGTCCCAAATGATAAACATTTTGCATATTATACTTGGCCTAATATTTAGAAGATAATAAAAAATTATAAAAACGTTTCAAACTAAACTTATTGATTGTTGTACTTGAAAGGCAGATCTCAGTCAAATACCTTCTCAGGTTAAACTCAATATTCCATTTCACTTTTTTCAGAATCATTACACAGGCTTAGTCTTTGTTTCTCAACAAGTTCGAACAGTGACATGGGCAGCACTTAAAGGAGTTAAAGCAAACAGGTATTTATATCAATATTGTGAAAAAAGTAAACAAACACTTCATGGAATTTTGTTTCTTCTTTTCGCAGTAAAACAAAAAGGAAATGAAAAACTGCACGTAAAATGTTTTTGAACTGGATGAGAAACTGAACAATGTGGCAAAATTAAGGAGTAACTTCCTTATTTGTATGCCGAATGGCATTGTGTTGGAAAAAAAACCTAACATAGTTTTCTGAGACGTAAATAAGATTATTCTGAGCAATGCGTTATGTGTAAAAATAACCATCACATGATGAAAAATTTAATTTGTGTTGCAGAAATTTCATCAAACTAGAGATTGAATTTCTTTAAACACGGAGATATCTTGTCACTGATAGCCTTCAAATTTGAGGAAAGCTTAAGATTTAATTACTGCCAATCAGTAGCTTGACAAGCAATCAAGCTGAATGTCATTCTTGAAAGTTTTTGGAGAACCTCAAACTTTTACCTGGCTCTAAAAGGAAGACCTTGAAAGTCATAATTAGGAAAATGGCAATTCATCCACTATCGAAATCTTTAATCTTGTTTTTACAAGGAATTGATGAAAATGTTTTGGTATGTGGATGTGACATCATTTAAAGCCTACAAATATAAGAAAAGTTATTTATAACAACTGAATTGATCATTTTCAAGTAGCTGTGTTTATTTAAACTAGATTCATATGGTTTTTACAGCATCAGAAAATTGTTTTGTCATTCTGGTTTGACATTGTCAGCAGAAAGAGAACCGACTTGTTTACTTTAATTCTATCAATCTCAATACTTTCCACAAAGTCTTTGAAAGTGTGTATTGTCATTTTGGATGAAGTGAAATTAGACGTGGAACTGCAAATATTGTACTTTTTATGGTGAAATAAAAAAAAAACTCAAAAAAAACTCTCAAGCATGAAAAAAAAAAACATACAACTCTCTGGAAAGTTTTTCTTTAGAAACAAATTATAGGGACAATTGATGAATGATTGGGGCTTTACGTCCTGTATTTAGCACTTGGTATGCTAATTAGGACAAGAGAAGGACCATAAAATTGGGCGAAAGATGTTTGAAACTTCCGTCCCCTGCCATCCACATTAACCCCAGGTGACCCAGAAAGAACTGGATTCAAACCCAGGACCAAGCGATTTTGTGGCTCAACATGCTACACCTGAGCTTACCAGGCTCCTCTTATTCAAAGCCATATACTTGCTATTCTGAAATGGCCTTTTATTTCTCCAACTATATGTATTTTCTTAACGTCTGACTGTAGATATAGTATGAGATATTCCAGCATGTCTTTAGATGAAGGCCCACAGATTCATCCATCAATGCGCTTCATTGTGCGACAGTCGGAAGCAATGTTTTTTATGAGATTTTCAGATAGCAATGTTTGGCAAATGCTTCTCACCTACACAATTCAGACTGATGAGTTTGTTCCGTTGAAATAAGAAACAGGCAGGAAAGTCAATTTGAAAGTCTTTGGAATGAGGCTGTCTAATGAGTCTTCATTATACAGAAGGTGAAAATTGTTCAATCTGAATGTCTGAAAGATAATGAAGGTCTAGCAAATGAGTTTAGCATTGTGTTATTTGTTTTACCCTTAGTCAAATCCAAATTGTTTGTATCAGGACCCGACACTGTCTTTTAATAACTTCTACAGTTTAGACTCTCCAATCACCATAACACTTCCACCATTCGAAAAAGGCAAGTGGCCTGTTTTACAATATTGCGGGACATGAGCATGTAAAATGTGTCATACCTTCAAAAAACAATAATATATGTAGGATATGGGTGGTTTCTGCACTAATATTTTGCAAATCATGGCCTGAGCATAGCCTGAAAGTTTTGTGAAGCTATGTTCAAAAGTTTCTGTTTCAGGGACCATTAAGTAGTCCAAAATTGGCCAAAATTAGCCCATAATTTGTGACATGAGAAATTTAAGAGATTTGCTTCTGTTGCAGTTCCTATCAAGATGTGTATAGAAAACTGAACTGCTATTACAAATGGCCTCTGGTACCTTACAAAAGGTCCAAATACATTTTTGTTGATTTAACACCAGTGACCCATCTCTCGGCTACATAGTAGCACACAATGTACTTGTAATTTTTCCGTGTCCCGAAATGATGCGCCACTATATTCTCAAGTGTATGCACTGTTTACAGTATATTCATTGAATTTGCTATTTTGTGTTGCCTAATGATCTATATTAGTTTGTCATCTTGCCCAATGTGCAATAAATGCACACATTAATTGCGGAAACCCTTATGATTGTTGGTTCTTGTTCCGTGTCCCGCTGGAGGGTGTAAGTAATGGCAGTTCTGAAGGCTCTTTATTGCCTGTTGAAAAGATCTAGCTACTTGTTAACACATGTGCTGATTTAGTGTCCATTGATACATCATTGTGTGCTTTTTTAGTTTTCTGTGCCAGTTTTTTTCTGCTTTATTCTGCAAAAGTTGAAATGTGTCCCGTCCCGTAAGTAATGTGCCGTAAGTAATGCTTTTCTGATTGTCGACTCTGGGCTCAACAAAGACTTGTGTAATGATTTTCTCTTTGTGCATATTTCAAAAATAGGCTGATTTGCACTTTTTAAGCACCTAAAATAGATAAGCCAGCCCAAAACATTGGTTCAACTGCAGCTTTGGAGCATAATGCAGGGTATTCCAAATTCATTAAAGCTGTCATAAGTGACTGTAGTGATTAAATAAAAATTAAAACCCACTTTAGTAATTGGAAATGTTAGCCATAAATGTCATCCAAGATGCTGTATCTTCAATTGTTTGCTGTGCGAATGTACCTGTGACAAATGTGAAAACCAATTCTTCGGGACTATCTAACATTGTTGTTTATCCCACTAAAGCTACGTAGGCTACATAAAACATTATGTTTTGTAGAGTTCCTCTCACCTCACATGTTTTGGGTGGCTTTATATAATTTTATTTCTTGATGATTTGTTCTTTCAATTTACTTTATGCTATTAACGTCAAATGTCTTTGTATGACACATCCAAGACTGGGTTTTTTTAATTAAATAACAATGCCGCAGGCCTATATACACAGGCCAATATATTAGTGAGAATTTTAGTTCAGATCAATGTCAAACTGACTCTCAACATGTTTAGGGTTAAATATTTGCTGAAAAATTCAATATATTGCAATTATCTTTTGCAAGCAGTGCCGGGACATATGTTACGTAATTAACATGGTTTACCTTAATAAAAGTTTTTACCTAGATTCTGGGTATTGAAATTAATTTTTCAATTCACCATTTGTATTTTTTGGTCTTTACATGTGTGTTGATATCTGTTAAGACCAATATGCAATTATACAGTTTTGTACTGCAAAATCAAATAAAATTTTGGTTCAAGAATTTTTGTGTTTATTTTGAGATATTGTCGGTCTCCACTTTTTCCAAAGGCAGCAAAACTCCGATCTTGTTACTTTTTGAGTCGACTAACTAATAGTCAGGTACTAGCAAGGCGAAGAAAATTTTCCAATGATGTGTCCTGTGATGCAAAAAAGGAGAGAAAAATGAAAAAATATAATTTATACTTTCAAGCAAAGATGTGCTCATCAAATGAAGGGAAAAAGTGCCTATACATCAAATTTGCCAAAATGATAAGCCTGACTGTTATAGCTTGCCTAAATAATAAGGATGTTTTGGAAATAATAAAGTTTATTTTTTGACCTCCATGTCACACTTCGTCCCGCAATAGCGTGAAACAGGCCAAAGCGGATATTCTTTCTTTTTACAATCCATGCAACAACTATCTATCTATCTCCCATCAGTCTAGTAGTCTATCTGTCTAGATATCTATCAATCAGTATATATATATCTGTCTATTTGTCTGTCTATCTACATAGTACCTTACTGACAAAATAGCTAATCAAGCACAAGTTTTTAGTAGAGAAAGTCAATATCTATTGAGGTGTCAAAGATATTTTATCTGTCTAAATCTTGATATCTGAGATGTTGCTCATGCAGTGAGCAAAAGCTTAACCTCAGGGTCTGGCAGCAAGAATATTTCTTTCCATTTGTATTCACCATTCACTACCTCTATAAGTACTGCCAAAAAGAAGCAATGGCAGACCATGATGAAGTGAGGATTATGGTATATTTAGCCTGGTGTAAGTCTCTGGTATCCAAGGGAGCTGGCGACAGTCGACTCTGTGGTTGATTTTAGACCTTTGACTTGCACAAGTTGCACGGGCTATAAATGAAAATACCAAAAGAACATTTTCCAGTTCTTTTTTGTGCAATTTGGTGCTTCAAAATCTGTGTAGCTAAATTAATGTTCCAAAACTGGGCTTTGGAATCAGACGACAAGAGGACCGACACCAATTTTTGACTCCTATGGCTTCCTGAATATTTGCTGGAATCCCGACGCCTTAGGTCCCCTGAATTTTGACTGCAATGCTCCTCTTTTTGCGCGTTTTTAGCACACAAGTTAAACATGGTTTGCAAAGGAAGAAATCAATTTCACAGCACTGTCATTGGATTTTTGCAGCTTAAAAATAGTAATGAGGTACAAAGTGGGTTAAACCCTCTGTGTCCTGGATCACAAAACACAATAAAACTAATCTACGACACTAGATATGATTACAAAGGTGAGGCTTATAATAGATATATGCTGATGCAGGAATTTTTCATACCTCAATAGAGATTTATGGGGGATTTGTCAAGCAAAGAGATCAGGATGAAGTATGGTCTCCTTAACGGGAAATGAAGTATCACAAAGTGTACTTTGAATACTCTTCTTGTGGTTGGAGGGAGCTGTGGGGTGGTTTGATAAATTGAAGTATCAAGGCAAGATTATCCTCTAAATTCAGTTTACCCTTTCTGAACTAAAGAAGTACTTCACACTCTTTTTAATGTTTGTAATCAATGTGTATAACAAACTTTTCCTTTGGTTTTGAATTAATTATCACAAAGATTAAAAGTTTAAAGTCCACACAAAATGGCTTGACGAGGAATCTTTAACATATACAGTACAACCCAAAATAAAGTAAGAAAATTTTCTGTCAGAAGTCCTCTGTTTACCTATTTTGCCCTCTTTTCTCCTCTGCACCCCAAATCTCCTTACAACTCCCTTTGACTCCTTTCAACAACCTTAGCCCACATTAAGAACTCTATTTGGACAGCTACCAATGTAACTGCAATTAGCAGAGATGTAAAATATCAAGTAAATCAAACACAATGGAGGTGATTGTGTTTAAATTGGTGCTGTTTAAATGTGACTTTAATGTAATTTTAAAAGGTAGTTTCAAGTAGGTAAAAGTAGGAAGTGATTCAGGGGTAGTCAAAAGGTGTGAAAGGGTAAAGTAGTGGCTGATTCTTCCTTCCTGCTAGGGTAATTATACTTTATTTTGGGTTGTACTGTAATGCAAGCAAGAGTGACATAGCGAACCATCTTCAGGTACCTGAATTGAGCTTTGACGTACAGTATTAAAAACTTAATCTTAGGTCATCTTTGCTCCCAGGTCACCCAGTTTAACTGACTATAAGGACAATTTTGTCGAAACCCGCTTTTCCTTATCTATAAATTATCGCAAATCAAGTCTTCTTCCTTTTGATGATGTTCCAGTTTCATTTCAACACCTAAAATAAAAATATGCTAGTGAAAAACTTTTGTCTTTTACATAACACCCAGAGGATTTTTAAAGGATTTTTGACTGGGCGAGTGACGGACTTTTTAGCGCCATGATGCGCAACATTTATCAATCAGCTGAATATCCATAAGTTATATTTGTGTTATGACATGCTTGCAAAATCGACTTCGAACTGTTGATCTGACTGCTAATTTAGGATTTCATTTGATTTCCACCAAAACAAATCTAAAAAATTTTTAATTCATGGAAACTGGAAATCAGAAAGATGGCATCAGCAGAAGTATGGTAAAGACAGTAAAAGACTACTTTTTGATACGAAAGAAGAAGCCTCGTCTTTAATAACACACCCAAGAATTAAAATTGATGAAAAACTAAGTGTGACAATAATTAGAGTTTCAGGGAAATTTGGTCTCCCAGTGATACCAAATTTGTCCACTGGGAAATAAAATGGTATCCCAGTTACTATATTAACACATGCACTAATAACACCAAGCTGATTTGAGTCAGAAAAAAAAACGCTCCTCAGATGAGCTGAGTTATTTCAACATGTGCATGAGCTACCTCGTATCTATTGGAGAAAAATCACTCGTTTGATTTATTCATTTTATCGGTCTACATCATTTCGGTTTCTTCTGTCTTTCTGTCAGTTTGATGTCATTCTAATCTAACCATATTCTTCTTTCAGCATAGGCCCCATCCAATTTCAAAGGGCATCTCATATCTCAATACCTGACCTCAGGAGAGCATTAACAGACTATCGTGACTGCATCTCTGACCCCACTGGGAGTGAAAATATCAGAGAGGACTGAAAAATTGATTACTTCTGAAATGACTGTCCCAGGCAGATATTGAAGTGAAAAAGAGATAATGGTAAAGACATATATGACCTGAACTAAAGCTGGTTGATATTAGTTTGTTTCAATAAGCATTTTGATCAGATAAAATTACAAACTGGCTTCAGTTTGAAATATAACTGAGAAGTTGGCTTGGGGTTCTTTCCAATTGTAAACCACCCCCTACCCCCGTCCGACATATTCTGAATATGCTCCCGATGGAAGGTTGGTACAAAACAAAACTGCATAGTTAAACACTGCCTGTGAGTTCTAAGCTTAGTCCACTCAATTTAGACACATTCATTTTTAATTGAAAATTTCTTCCCGCAAAAATATTTTAACGAACACAAGATCAGGAAAGTCTTCTTCAGGTTCACCTATAAATGATTTCTTTGATACAAGGTATTAAAATTGATGATTTCTTTTGCATTGTTTACAGACACATGTTGAAAACTGATAATGAGTAAGATGTTGTCCAAATGTAAACGCATATATGCATTTGAAGGAGACATTTCTGCATCATTGCATCAATGGGAAGGGATGGATTAATTCAGTAATGGAGCAGAAGGATGTGAAGATACGAGAAAAACTGATAAGAATACTTGGTACGATTCTGCATCCTGGATTATGATAGCAAGAAATTAATTACTTAAGTAATTCTGCTATGTAGATTCTTGACATTTCATGGGAGATAATCAATGAGCATTGATATTTCCCTGCGGTTGAAGTTTCGTAGGTCTTTGGTAGCAGCTATAAAAAGAAATCAGAATCATCATAAGAATTAATTGTGGTCGGTCCAGATGTTTCTGCACTAATACCTGGCATCATTGCACGTTTGTCAAAACCCACAAAAAAGATATATATATAAAAAAATATAAAAAATTTTTGTTTCTCTTGTTGATAATTCCTATTTGAAATTTTCGTGTTATCGAGCAGTAAAATGTCACAAGTGTTGGCTAAATGGCTGTGGTCGGTCCAGACCCTCCAAATATTAAGCTAATGGCCGGGACCAAAACTGTTGATGTTTTCGATTGAGTGTTAATCATCATTGAGGTGAACAAACATTCATTCATTTATTCATTTATCTATTTATTTATTTTTGGTAGTTTTTATTCATGCATTTATTTTTCCATGCATGTATGCATTTAATCATATTCTCGTGCGACTTGCTAGGAATAGGGTTAATGTAAAAGAAAATAATGAAAAAGATGAAATATATAATTTATGAAACTTTGTATGTTACTGAGTCACCAACTGTTGCTACGCACAGATCAAGCCTAACTAATCAATGCACTGCACCCTTTCTTCAGTCAGTTCGACGCATGTAAGCAGCCAGAAGTAGCTTCAAGAGGTCACAACCAATTCGGTTAGACCTGAAACATCTACAAATCTACAAATCTACAAAATTTTCCTTCACATTAATTACTGTTTGTAGGCTCCAGTTTTACATGTATATATGAATCTTGCTCAAGTTTCAGGCAGAATGACATAATCTTATTTTTCACAGACACTCCTGACAGTTAACCTGCATGCATAATGTGTGGATGATTATAACTCAACGAAATACACATAATTGTACAAACGTGTGCCTGGGGCTAAAGGGGAGCCTTCACAGTCAATCTCCACCAAACTGTTGAATGTACTCACATTCTCATAATTCCTCGACTGTTACAATTAGGTGCTAACATATGAAACTTAACAACTAGAACTGTTGTCAATTTAGTGCTAATAGTACACTCAAAGGATTAATCTCTTGCTAAAGGCAATTTATTAAATGTCCATCTTCTGAGCTGAATAGACAATCAGTCCTTAAGACCCAACACCTGTTTTAGGAGCAGCTACATGGCCAATTTTCCATAATCGCCAGCTACAGCGCCTTGCTGCTGGAGATCTACCAAATTGGTATTAAACAAAACACATTGGCATTAAGCATCCTGAAGTGGCATTAGCGATGTATGACAAACAGGATTAGTCTAATATTTCATGAAAGCAGGACTGATAATAAGCTATGTTGAATCACTAAAGTCATTACTTCTAAATGTCCCCGTTGTTTGAGAACAAATTGATACTTAAATCAAGCAGCTACATGAAATCACCATCACACAAGCCTTTAAGCATGTCAAGAAAACTTCTCAGATTCTATCATGCTTTAATGCTAATTATATAATGGTGTTGATTCATCTTGCATTTAATAATAAATAAATAATATTAAGTACTTATATAGCGCCAATTCCAGTAAACTGCTCATTGGCGCTTGGTTAGATTAGCTGATATCTCCGTAAAATTTTGCAAAAAGATAGGTTTTCAATCGCTTCTTGAAGTTATCCAGTGTCCTTGATTTTCGTACATGTTCAGGTAAGCCATTCCACAGTATCGGTGATGAATAGGTAAAGGCTCTATCCTCAAACTTGTTTTGATTTTGTGTGGCAGGTACCTCTAACAGCATTTTGCCATTGCTGCGGAGGTTCAGGTCATTTTCAGGTTTTTGTTGAATAAGACATCTGAGGTACTGAGGTGCTTGATTATTCACCGCTTTCCATGTAGTTGTCATAAGTTTGAAATGGATCCTTGCAGGAATTGGAAGCCAGTGTAACTCTTTTCTGTAATGACTAACTTTATCTTGTCTTTTTAGCCCTTCAATCAGTCGTACAGCAGAGTTTTGCGCTACCTGGAGTTTATTTATCACTTGTTTTGAGGAGCCATAGAGCAATCCATTTCCATAGTCTAAATGATGTACTTATTTTGGTACTTATTTTGGTTAGAGGGTTCAGGGCGATACACAAGCAGGATTGTTAAAATTTTTCCACTCAATTTCACTTGGACTTCCATATGCTCAAAAGTCCTTGTCTTCACACTTTCCATTTTAACTGCGCATAGACCTGATTTGACGATGCAGCCGACTCCACCCCCTTGTCTACCTTCTCGGGGTGAGCTTAGAAAGTAGCATTGTCCATTTCTTTCAAGTTCCCCAATTTCAACTTTATCATCCTCTTTCAGCCATGTTTCAGTGAAAAGAAAGAATCCAAGTTAAATTCATTCCTGAAGTCATTTACAGATTCAGTTTTTTGTCTAAGACTTTGGGCATTCCACACACAAGCTCTTAATATATTGTTTGAAGTTTTAAGAGGATAATTGTCTGAGGAACTGGGATGTTTAACAGAATCTGATAGGATGCCAAATCGGTTCGCAATTTTGATTGAGTTATTGCAACTGGAGTTATTGTTATTCTGAAACCTTGCCAGTGAGAATGCCTTAGTTGATTCTTTTAACCCAATACGCAAGACATCAGAGTACAGCCTTGATTTATTTGTCATGTTGATGCCACTACAATGCTTCAGAAGTCTAAGTGAAACACTGGTTGCTATGATACCCCACAGGCCACAGGTGCTTTGTGAAAGTATCTGAGTGACTGGTTGCTATGATACCTCACAGAATCTTTGTGAAAGTATATGAGTGAGTGGTTGCTATGATACCTCACAGGTTCGTTGTGAAAGTATCTGAGTGAATGGTTGCTATGATACCTCACAGGATCGTTGTGAAAGTATCTGAATGATTGGTTGCTATGATACTTCACAGGTTTGTTGTGAAAGTACCTAAGTGACTGGTTGCTATGATACCTCACAGGTGCTTTGTGAAGGTATCGGAGAGACTGGTTGATACCCCACAGGTGCTTTGTGGAAGTTTCTGAGTGACTGGTTGCTATGATACCTCACAGGTTCGTTGTGAAAGTATCTGAGTGACTGGTTGCTATGATACCTCACAGGTGCTTTGTGAAAGTATCTGAGTGACTGGTTGCTATGATACCTCACAGGTGCTTTGTGAAAGTATCTGAGTGACTGGTTGCAATGATACCCCACAGGTGCTTTGTGAAAGTATCTGAGTGAGTGGTTGCTATGATACCTCACAGGTGCTTTGTGAAAGTATCCGAGTGTTTGGTTGCTATGATACCCCACAGGTGCTTTGTGAAAGTATCTGAGTTATTGGTTGCTATGATACCCCACAGGTGCTTTGTGAAAGTATCTGAGTGACTGGTTGCTATGATACTCCACAGGTGCTTTGTGAAAGTATCTGAGTGACTGGTTGCTATGATACCTCACAGGTGCTTTGTGAAAGTATCTGAGTGACTGGTTGCAATGATACCCCACAGGTGCTTTGTGAAAGTATCTGAGTTACTGGTTGCTATGATACTCCACAGGTGCTTTGTGAAAGTATCCGGGTGACTGGTTGCTATGATACCCCACAGGTGCTTTGTGAAAGTATCTGAGTGACTGGTTGCTATGATACCTCACAGGTGCTTTGTGAAAGTATCTGAGTGACTGGTTGCTGAGGGTTTGCTGCAGAACACTGTTATGTTCTTCACAGGACTGTAATTTTCTGAAAAATAGTAAATAAGTTTAAGGTAATTGATTCAAATTGGTAGCAAAGAGTGTGGAAGGGTGACTAGGTTGGCAGTTGAGTTGAGGGTATGTTGTCCTGCAGCTTATGTTTCCTGGAAGGCTGGAAATTGAGTAGAGTTCCTGGCAGTGTTATTGATTAGAAAATGAAAATTCCTGTTATATAATGCTGATTGGTGATGTGGAAAGTGTTTGTTAGATACTGACAGTACTGGAGATGAATTAAAATGCAAATTAGACCCTTAAATACATGCAAAAACGATCGTAAAATGAGCGAAAATTGAGGCAAAATGAATGTGTATTGGAGCCAATAGCTATGTTGAAATGAAGAGTCACATAAACAGCAAGTATTTGGACTAAAATCACTTGGAAAGAGCACAAATATGGCGAAAAACGTATTGGAGGCACTTTACCGACAATCACACAAAAATTCAGCAGTTAAATATACCCAAAACTTGTTTAAAAGATGAAAATATCCACAGCTGATTTCACTCTGTGTTTACAGTCTGGAGCGCCACCTCGTGTTACTTGATTTGAAGCATTAGAAAACCGACAACAGTAGTCAGACCCATCACTGTCTTGTAAACTTGTAAGACCAAACTGACATGTATTGCAAATGTCAGGCATTGCATAGAATTCAGTTGATTTAGTGGTTATATGACGTTATGGACGGGTACCTTTGATGATGAGCGTTAAGTGGCAGGTTTAGCATTCCAGTCCATGGTATTGAATAAATGCATCCCTGTTTCGATTTAACTTATAAGAACAGCCAGTGGACAACATTAAACGCTTGTCTTAACTATTAGTGCAATATTGCTTGTGAGTTTTCACTCTCAGGAGTCTGTGACCTAGCATCATCCCAAGTCATACCATGACAAAATGGCCCATAAACTTTGCTAATTCATGAATACTTATAATTAACTGACCCAGTTTTGGTTCAGCTGCATCACAGTTTGAAATTGTTGCTTCTGTTTCACACTGTTACAAATGGAGAAATTGTGTATTGTTGAAAGGTGCTATCACAGTTCCGAAAATTCCATTGAATTATGTATTTTGACAGTTCTGAAATGAAACTGTTTGAAAGTTTGCTTGTTTTACACTGTTTTTCTCAGTTGCCAGTAATCCTCTAAGTGTCCATAATCGGACTAAATCTGCATGCAAAATGCTTGTGACCTAAATAAGCAGCCAATCACAGAAGAAGTTGGAAATAGCAGAAAGCCCTGTCCATTTTAGCAGGGCTTGCGTTGGGAGGATGGTGACCTAGGTAATAACCATTGTCTGGTAACAGAACTTCAGACTCATTACCAGATGACTGAGCACTCAACAAAGGCTTCATGTCAGGTTATTTGATCTGGAGACAACCACATGTTTTGGAGTCTTGACGTATCAGCAATAATGCCACACAGATACACGTAGATGACTGCCAGATGTCATGTAAAACGTAAGGCTGTTTGTATTTCTCTTGCAGGTTTTATGAGAAGTCCTGAATAACTAATGGAATTCACAGCAAGGCGGAAGTATGAGGTGGCTGAAGGATTACTGTAATTGTGCTTTGGTATCCTTGTAAGATAATAATCATAACAATTGAAGGCATGCGGGGTATGTTTTTACAGGCTTGCAGGCTGAAAAACTGACAATGTCAAATAATGTTGTCATAATCAGTATTTTGTATGAATGAGCAGTGTCTGATCAATTAATGATTTTACTCAGACAAAATAGAGCATAATCTTTTCTGCAGACAACAAGTGTGAAAACTGAAAATAATAAAAGAGTTAAATTCAGACACCTGCAGAGAGAAGCAAAAAATATTCATTGTTCACAGGGTATTTCATCATGTGCCTTCAGACATTCCATTTTTCAATCTGCTTTCAAGGTGTCTTTAAATCTTACTGACAAATTGTGAATTTCATTTCATTACGAAGAGGCCAATCAATTTCACAAGAAATTGATTTTGTGCTAATGGAGAGCTGTGAAGCATACTTCTTGATAAAAATCCAATATTCTTTATTATTAATTATGCTCCAGCAATGAACCAGCATACAGTGTCTTCAGTTGTTCTGGTTCATTCTTAATTAATGGTAGCAACGGAAGCACTCCTTAAATAATTGGATTCATCATACATATATAAGCATGAGTTGAACAATAATTATTTGCTTGATTCTGGCATTATCTTTACTTCTGCACCTTGCAGAGAAATGAAAAGAAATGGGGTTAGAGGGCTGCACTATGGGTCTCTCAAACCATATATTCTGATCAAAAGAGCACACTCAATTCATGTCTCAATAGTACACTGTGAAAACTGCCCTTTGTGAGTCATGATGGTGGATGAAGTGTCATCTTCGCTATCTTCAACAGGGATTAGTCTCCTAAAATCTAATTAACATTGAGAGTTTTGGGTATGATCATGAAAAATCATCAGCATAATGACAAACGAAGTGCAATTTTCACAGTGCAGCAGTCCAGCTATTTTGCATATCAAATTTCTTGGCATGGATAAAGCATAAATATTTTTGTAGCAAGTGGCCTTGGACTCACATGCTCGGAAATGTGCTGTAAAGATCTCTTTTTGATACTTGGCATGGAGGACAAACTGAGTTACACCTTGCTGCACGAATGTTTAAAAAAAATATTGAAATTCAAGCCAAACTATGGTGAACCTAAATATCTCGCTTCAATCTTTCCAGCATGCCTGACATTAATTGAGTGCCCCAGACAACAATTAAGTCTGTTGAAGTGACCGCAGATATCTATCTAGCAGACAAAGTTGGCAACAAAAAGGAATTCCGGACACATCATTTCACTGGACGACAAGAGAATACTTGGGAGTCCTGACATATCAGGTGTAATGTAACATAGATGACTGTCAGAGGTCTTATTAAACACAGAGCTTTTGCGCTTAGGTTGACAGTAATGTCTTGCGGTTCTGTAAAATGTATGGTCTCTCCTGAATAAGTAATGAAATTAGCTGGAAGCTAGGTCCAGCAGATATTACAGCAAAACGTCTATGGAAAGATATCAATTGATCAATTCAGAGATAAGAACATTTTCCTAAGAGATTCACTATATCTGGTATGAAATCAATGATGTTCTCCAAAACATAAGGCAGAGAAATTCAGGCCAATCAGGTCTGCGCTCTGTATTACTGCAGAAAAACTGCACAAAAGTACAGGGTGAGGAAGAAAATTTTTCAAAATTTGGCAGATTTCAAACTTCAGTAAAAATGAAAGGCTTTGCTAATTCATGACATATTCATATTTGCAGGCCTCAGAAACAAGACAAAAAAGATTGTTTTTGTGAAGTTTGACTTATCTACAATCAAAATTCAATATAGCCGTCTAAACTTGGTGGTGCTTTGAAAAAAACCACCTTCCTATTTTGCGGCAGTTAGCCATGAAGACAGTAAGGAGGACAACAATTGTGGTGGCAGGTGTTGTTGACCAACTATTCTAAGATGCCCTGCACGGAAAAGTCCAGGAGATTAAGTTCCGAGCTAGAAGGAGGGCCAGAAGTTGGCCACCCAGAAGTCTCCGAAATTTCTTTAAGTGGAAAACCTGAACTTTCTTAGCCATATGGCTTGGCGAAGCATCCTGAGTCTACCCATAGTTGCTGTTGGGGCAATTCACATCTAGCCACGGCAAGAAATGATATCGCTGGACCCAGCAGTATGCATCAGGACTGGTCCGTCCCCTTTTACTTGCAAGAAAAAGAAATAAAGCACAATTTTTCTATCTGAAGTCACAATTCCCAAAACACCTGATTGAGCTGGTTACTTTGCCCAGAATGTCCTATCGACATCTTCTGTTGACTTTATATAGAATTGGCCATTTCTTCTGTTAACAACAGAATCCACAACAAAACGTACATTGTTTGAAAGGTTTTGACTCTGGAGCCATGCTTCCCAATATGGCCCATCATTTTTTTACCGTTCTGTTTTCTGGCCTTCATGGAATCAGCGGAAAGGTGTCTTTGGAGTCCTGACATATGATTTCAGGCCATAATAATTTTGAATAGCCACTCTGTCAGTCTTGAGGTCCACCAGAAGCTCTGCAACCGCTTCTCTCATGGAGGTTGCAGGTACCATGTCAGTTGTGTCGTCAGTGACTACAGGAATGCTCAATTCCTCTCTTTATTCACTCCACAAACTCCCAGACTTCCCTCTTAATCCTTTGCCATCATTGATTGCCTTCATGATATTGTTGTCTGGTTGTAAGGTCACTCTGCTATGTCAGGGATAGTTTTTTAGTGCATTTGTTCACAAGGAAAATCTGACCACTTCTTTGTTTTGTCTCCTGAGGAGTCATTTTTAGCCAGAGCTCATTCTAACCTTCCAAAAATATAGTTGATATATTCAGGTTTGTGTTGTGTTGATTTCACAATTCTCCTGCAGCTGTAAGATGCTTTTTTAGCACAAGGAAGTTCATGGAAAGTGTTCCTTCCTCACCCTATATATGTGTGATCAATGTACAGATTTAAATGTGGCGCAATAAGAGAAATGATGTATAAGTATTTTCCCACCCTGAAACAATTTTTTGTCTTTGGTAACTTCCTCCACATTTGTGGAAAATCAATAAATGGTCATAAATCATTTTAATCAGTAGTCCCTAACTTGTTATACCAAATGTTGCGTGTTTGTGTGCCCATTTTTTAGTCATTTGCTCAGGAAAAATTCAGTATTTAAAGTAAATATAGCAATTAATACATCAGCTGGAATATTACATTCAAACTAGTAGCAAAGAACAGTATAAAATATATTGGTTTACACAATGTCATATCAATCGTGGTGTGCAATCAGAGAAGCAGAAAAATTATTCAGAAAGTTTACCATAAAATACAAACTCCTATTTGCTGCTCTAGTCTTTCCGTTAGAGCAATGGAGAGTCTCAGCTTTCACCACTCTCATTTTCCCTGACCCAGGTAATAACTGTTGTCTGGCAACGCAACCGCAGACACATTACCAAATGACTGAGCACAGTTACAAAGGCTTCATGACATGTTATTTGATAGGACTACAACCACATATTAGGGAGTCTTGACTAGGGTGATGCAAAAAAGTGAAGTTTTGAAATGTTAACGGGGCACCCCCTGAAGTTGTTCCAATATATGAAAAAAAAATTCAGTAAAAATTTGAGCTCAATCAGACAAAAATTAGAGGGTGCTACCGCATCATCAAAATTAACATTAGTATTCAATACAAAAATATCCAATTATTTGGCATGTAGCGAGTTCAACTATACCTGGTGCACCAAACCAATGCGGCATGGTCATAATTTTTGGGTCTGGTGGTCAGAACAGCGGATCAATGCAAATTTGGATTATTTTTTACTTCTCCATGCTGCTACCACCAGACTAACGAAGATAAAATAGTCAAAATACACCAAATTCGCGGTATTTAATAACATTACGACTTTCAATGTCACTGAAATGAATGTTACTTCATTAGATGGACCATGAAAAGAGCTTTAATTTGAATACCAACATTGCTATATTCTGACCATCTGACCTCGTTGAACAAGCTTATTTGTCATTAACAATTATTTGAGAAAATTCCCAATATTCAAAGCACTGCCGTAATACTGTAGAATATAGCAGCATAGTAATGTTGGTATTTAAATGAAAGCTGTTTTCCTGCTTAATAAGATGGTGTAACTTATATTTGTGTACCTTTATTCCTGGTTATGTTATTCAATACCGCGTCTAACCTTAATACTGTAAAAATCGGGCAAAATTTGTTGCTTTGGGAGTGCCCTGCAGCCTGAAATGACCGGATATTGGCAAAATATGAATGGATTTGTGATGAGAATAGTGGAAAGCTTAAACATGAAAAAAATTACCGACACTCTAGTGCTTGGACAACTTCCTTTACCCATCACCCATAAAACTGGGATTTCGCCCATTGCAATACAATGTTATATTTCAAATTGCGGTAGCACCCTCTAAAATTTGTCCGATTTGGCTAAAATTTTTACAGAATTTTTTTTTCATATATTGGAACATATTTGGGGGGTGCCCCATTGAAATTTCAAAAGTTTATTTTTTTGTGCGCAATCTGCATCACCCTAGTCTTGACATGTCCAGTCTAATGTCACACAAATGACTGTCAGATGTCAATAGAGAAGACAAGGCTTTCATACTTCTTCTCATCTTCTGACAGCAATGTGGTTCGTCACTTTACCTGAATTGGTAATGAAATTTGCCAAAATACTAGTAAAATGGGAAAGTTGGAAGTTACCAGGGTATTCATAGATATGAGGGAAGTATTCCTAGATGCTGTTCAACTTTATTTTTACATCCCCCATGGCCCAATGGTTAGAGCAGTTGCTTTTGAATCCACTGGTCTAACAAGGATGTGGGTTCGAATCACACTCCTGGAACTCAACAGTACAGAAGGACATATGGCAGAACATATAGAATTGAAAATAACAAAGGAGTAAAGCGAGTACTTATTTCATTCAAGTTAACACAACAACTTAAAATTGAATACAGAATGTTATGATCCATTGCTGACAAGAAAAAAAGAAAAGAAAAAAAAAACAAAAAAAAACAGGATAACTATATTTATAGCCCAATAGTGCAAACACCAAAAATAAATAAATGAATAATGGAAAACAAAAACAGGAAAAACAGGACAACCAATCAAAGTGATATCGAGAGAAAATGGCCTGAGCCCATGAGGCCTGAAGTGGAGGTGGGTTGTATCCAGCATTCTATGTTTGGCAACTGAAAGACCATGGACATCTCTGAATGAAAAGAGTACGCACCAACATAGTAGAACTTAGAATGACATAGTACAAGTATAATCTGGGGTAAGCCACCACAGCGTGAGGAAAAGAAGACGAGAATTTAAGAAGAATAGGATATAATATTGCACATGAAGATTTTTCAAAATGAATTTATATCTAGCATTTGATGAATTCTTACTGTCTGGTATAGTTGTGTCATTATAGTGTCAGCAGTTTCAATTTTGTGTGTGCAAAACTGTGCATGTTAAATGTGTATTCAAATGGCTATTGAAACTAAACAAAACATGTGAAAGAAAATAAACAGCATGCTATCACATCTTGACATTCTGATTCAGAGAAGAAGAGCTCAGAATGCTAATAAAAAATAATAGCTCCGATTAAATCAAGAAGCTTGTGGACAAATTAAGAATAACTAAGAACATTTAAATCCAGACGCTTGCTGATACAAGAACTAATTTTAATTTGTTGAAGAAATCTGCATGATATTTCATTCAATGCTTTCAGCCATTCGATTTTTCGACCTGCTTTGAAGATAAAATCTGAATTTCATTTCCTTTCAAAATAAGAAAAGAAGCCAAATAATTTCACAGCTACCGCTCTTGTAAATTGAAGAAAAGCAAAGCGTACATCTTCATAAAGCTCGAATATTTATAGACGTTCATGCCCCCAATGTATTCAGTTATGTTGTTCATTTGACACATGTACTCCACAAAAGTTCAAAAAAATAAAGCCATTAAAAGCCTGTGAATAAATGATGAGACATCTCTTCCTCTCTGAACTCAGCTGAAATGCTGCAATTAATTGCCTATTAAAGACTATTAAATTCATCTTATCCAGATATTCGTTTTTCAATTTATCAATATTTCCACTGTCAGGGAGAGTTAGTAAATTTGACATGAAACAAGTATGGAATGGAGCTTATAAAAGTTACTAATTTTAGACTTAACGCATTGTGCAGTGCTATCTAAAAAGCAAGTACTATGTGTCTCCAGGACATAGCCAAAATGATCAAATATATTTCGGGATAACGAATTAACACATTCTCTTAGTTAATGCATTTAAGATGTCTCAGACGGCTTTTTACCATTTTCAATATTGTTTTAAATGCTTATTCAATCTTCTGATTAAAGCTGATGAATTAATCAACATTTGTTTGAAAACTTCTCTGGTAAAGAGATATTATTGTGCCTATGTATATGAATAAATTGAGATGTATGAAGATAATAGATTGATACTGTGGTCAGTTTATGGTGTTCAATCATTGATATACATATATTTTTACCATTCGACACCTCTGTCAGCCAATCATGAGCCAGTATTTCACTGCAATAAAACCCATATTCCTTGTTGTCCATTTACCCTCCCATGGGAGAATAATAAGTGAAGCTGTGAAAAAAACACAGTAACAAATGACAAGTTTCTGTTTTGTCTTATGGTATAAGCCGGTTATTCACTGCAGGGTCGGCAATATGTGTTTATCACAGCTCGGGCTAATGCCCTCGCTGGATAAATCACATATTGCCTCTACCCAGGTGAATAACCTATACGTATATCATTTTTCAGAAATAATTTACCATACAATTGATTTCAGCACATTAACATGCCATGTCACTTCACTCTCATTTTCCCTTCAAGCAGTGACCCATAGAACCCCAGACACATTATCAGATGGCTGAGCACTGTTACAAAGGCTTTGTGACACATTATGTGATTGGGCGACAACCACATATAGGGGAATCTTGACATGTCAGGTGCAATGTCACACAGAAAATGTCATATGAAACAAACAGCTTTTATGCTCAGGTTGACAGTGATATTGTGATTTTCAAAGGAATTCCTGAATAACTGATGAAATTTGATGCAAGGTGAAAGTTTATCTGTCTCGGAGATGAATATAAATGCGAAAACCCTATTCAGAACTGTTGGTGGTGTGTGGTGTGTCTTTAAAATTATTCAGCATTTCTCTGATTTAAAATAGGCAATACAATATTTGCATGATGTACCATGTATATATTTTTCATCATTTGGCATATTCACGAATTTGTGGAGGTGTAAATACGAGCACATACGAGACATGAAAAAACGAGCATAGGTGTTCGTTTGCATGCAATAATTAACACTCATGTTTATGCTTTATTATTCATTCGTGTAACTGCCAATACTACCTTTGGTTGAGGTGTTACAGCTTTCAGTTTTCGGCTGAAATTAGGTTTAGAGTTTGTTTTAGCCAAGTTCAGGGATGTACTGTTCGTTATTACACCTGTACAAATTCGTGAAAGTCACTATATACTTAAACAAATGCCAAATGTAATCTTACCAAGTCAAAAATTTCAGAGTGAGTATACATGAGACTTTTTCAATTTAAGCTAAATTGTTGCATAAAAAATAAGACAGGCCTATGTTTTATCATCTTCAGACAAGTAAAGTGCACAACTTGCTAATCAATCAGGCAAATTAAATTCAGATGCTCTCAGACAGAATTTTCAAAATTTGCAAGATAATTCACAATACATTTCAGACATTATATTTTTCAACCTGCTTTTAAGACAGTTTGAAATCTCACTGACAAATTGTGAATTTCATTTCATTTTGTAAAAGGTAAAGAGGCCAATCAATTTCACAAGCATTGTTTATGCAGTAATGGAGAGCAGCGAGGCACCATCTTGATAAAAATCAAATGCGGATAATTAATAATTATTCTCCTACGTATGATGCCTCCAGTTCCTGTTGTCATGAATTCGGCATTTAAATGAAGATTTAGAGAAATTACCTAATATGAACTCACTCCCGTTTAAATAAACATATATACATACATACACTCTAAAAAATGTCGGGACAAAATTCCAGACAAAAAAATCCATTTTGGTTTTTTGCATTGAAATTTGGTTTTTCAAAAAACCATTTTGAATCTAAAAAACCAATTTTGTCTGGAATTTTTTAGAGTGTACATACATACGATGTAAGTGAGATGGCTAAATTATTCCTGACTGCAACAATCTTCAAAACATTTTTTGTCAATGCTACACAGGTTTTCTTTGCTATATTTCTTTAGCGGGCCTACCATTCACTAGGTCCTGGTTTCAAATGTAGCTCTTGCCTATATTTGATGGCTGTCTCAATAATTATTCAAGTCATAGCTATTTTTCTGTTGTTTCAATCGTTATTCACCTCATCGTTATGTCCTCCTCCTGTCCTAATTAGCCTACTCAGTGCATTAATAAGGCCTACAAGCCTTAAAGCCCTGATCAAACATCGATCCTTAATCTAGGGCTAAAATCCTGCAAGAACTCAAAAAGACTTTAAAGACAGAAGAAATTAATGTCAAATAGTATAACATTCTGAGAGAGATTGCAAAGAACAATTGTACTTGTTTCAAATTACACATAAAGTATAGTTCAACTCAGAAAAGATGGAAAAGTGATCAAAAAAGAATTGGTTGTATGTTCGGATGAGACATTAAATTGGCCACCCCTTGTATCAGTGTCTATGCTAGGCAAGTAGAAGATCCCTCAAATGGGGTAAGTGTGTAACATGTTGAGGACTCCTGCTCTCTCTAGAGCTTATCTCATCAGTCAACCTTTGTGAGCCCCAGAACTGGACTTAGAGGGCGGCGCTTACCATATCTATCCATCTATCTATCTTTCAAAGAGAAACTTTGGCATAATGACAAAGTATTCTTGACAGCATATCATCCTGTCAAAAGCTTTCATCTCAATTGAAATGCTGAACCCTGACATGTTGGATTCTGTAAGACACGGCTAAAATTATAAGATACATTTCAGGATAACCACTCTGATAAATATTCATGAATTTTCACTTTAAGCATTTAAGACAGTAGCTGATGCTGCTTCTCACCATCAGCATTATAGTTTTAAATTTTTATCAATTTACTGATTAAAGCTAATGTTTTAATAAAAATTAAGGTTTAGACATGCAGCCACGTGCAGATGCATAGATTAATCTGCCAGACAAATCAGATCCAGGATATTTACCTTCTTTGTAAATATTTCTTATCTTCTTTGTCATGTTCTATCATATTCTATCAGTTATTGAGGTAAATCCTTGCTGAAGAATTAGTTTAATTTTGCTAGTAAATTGTTTACATTATTATATATGGACTGTAATAACAGTATGAATGATCCAAACTGAAATCATAATTAAGTTTATAAGAAATGTGATGTTAGCTTCATTCGTTACACAGTCTCATCTGATTGGATCGTTCCAGTAGTAGTTTATGAAACTTTCACATGAAGCAAAAATGCGGTGATATTTAATATTTTGCATCATCCTATCCAGTGTGTCTGACATTATGAGAGTGACCCCGACAATAATTCAAGTCGGCGGAAGTGACCACATATGCCTGACCATCAGACACAATTGGTGACAAAAAGGAATTCCAGACACATTATTTGATTGAACGACAAGGGAATACTTGGGGGTCCAGACATGCCAGGTGTAACCTCACACAGACGACAGTCAGATGTCATATTAAACACAGAGCTTCTGTGCTTCAGTTGATAGCAATGCTGTGAGGTCATCTTAAATTCCTGGTTTCTCCTAAGTAATTGAATTAGCAGAAGGATGTTGGCAGTAAAGAGGCATTTCATTCTGAAATAATATCAGAATTTCCCTGAAATTATATTGATTCAGAGGCTCAAATAGTGGTTAACAACTTTATTTCACATCTGCCAAAATAGAGTAAAATTCGACTTATCCATTTCAAATAAAGAGTCTTTAAGAGTAACACTCCTGATTCACATAAAGACTTTTGGAACTTACAGTTACAGTGTTACTCTAATATAATGTTTCAAACTGATGCAAAATTGGCTCTTGGCTCTTATTCAGTTTTTAGGGTTGATTTTAGCTTAATCTGAAAAATACTTTTGTCAAGATATTTTCCATGAAAAAAAGGCATCTAATCGTAGAAGTCACTATTCATAGCAAGTAATGACACTGAAGCATTGCATAGCATTATACCATTTTTGCTTTTGTATTCAGCACACTATTTCTGGCAGATCCCTTTCTGTCCACATACTCCTTCGGCCCAAAAAAGATCTATTAGAATCCAGAGATTCTCTGTGACTTTCTGCAGAAGTCAAAATGCTCTTACAATAGTAAGAGTAGTTGCCACAAAAGCTACCGTTCGAAAAATAGATTTGCTCTTGAACGATGCGTTTTTTGTTTTTTTGGAACCAAGTTTTGATTGTTTGCACTTCAGCAAGTAGATTCTCTGGGTGCTTGTTTGTTATTTGTGCAGAATACCTTTTAAAAAGAGGTTCAAAATATGATGTTTGGGAGGTGTGTATTCAACATCAGTATGTGCAGTTGCATTATGTTCCAAATGGTATGTACAGCCAAGTGAGCCAACGCTCTATTCCGAGTGATAGAACAAAGTTTTGATGTCTTATAGACTGAGTATAACGGAAGTTGCAAGTGTAAAATTCCTGTCAGTGTAATATAAGTAATGTCACTTTTCAATTTCACATTGATGGAAGATGAGAGCACTATATCAAGTGTTCATGCACTGGGCATGCCAATTAATAGAAATAATAATGATAAAAGTATAGATTTATATAGTGTTAGTTTCGATTGAATTGCTCACCAGCGTTGTGAGAAAAGACCAATATCGTAGCTGATTTTGAAGAGATGGGTATTTAGATTTATTTTGAAGCTTTGTGGAGACTGAATTTCTGACAAAGTCTGGCAGATTATTCCAGAGAATAAGGAATTGAGGAGGATACTGCAATGAGGTAAAGGATAGTTAAGACTACTGTCCAACGTACAGCTTGAGGTGACTTTGCAAGAGCTTGATTCGAACTCAAGACCTAGTGATTGGTAGCCCAGCACAGGGAAGATATGAAGAAGGAAAAAGGCATTGAAAGTAGGAGATGAGGAAGCAAACCAAAGTAAAGAAATGTGGAAGGAAGATGGATGGAAAAAATGAGTTACTTTTTGAGTAATGTGTTAGTAACTGAACTAACTGTCATCTGTTTAATTCAACAATTTCTACCTTGTTTCCGACCTTGTCAATGTTAACCTTGTTATAGGACTCAATTTTATTGAGAACTCAAGAAAGGCAACGAAGACAGCAAAGATTTACTGTCAAATAGGATTTCATTTTGTAGAATGATTGCAGCCAAATGTGGAAATGCTCTTCATTCCCAGTGCAGAATTTCACTTGTCCAATGTTAATGAAGATGCAGAAATCTTGAGGAAACAAATGTTTGTCTTTCAGAATCCAGAATGATGAAACACAATGGTGTTGAGGCAATCATTTGTTCAAAAAGATGTTGTGAGAATGCAGTGCCGAGGTGAAAAGGGTAATGAATTGGTAACAACTCGTTTAATTGGGAATTTATGAATTGATAATTTATTAGCCATACATTGAATTGAAGAAAGGTATCCTTTCTCATCTCATCAATTCATTCTTTGAAACTACCCTGGATGAATTTAACAATTTTCATCATAAATATAGTAATCTGTTATTTCTGAGCCATTATTGATGATATAACATCAAGATAACATAAAAAATTATTATTCGCAGACCTAAAGTATATTACTTGAGCATGGTAGTCTGTAATCTTGTTCAAATGCAAAATAATGGCTAGGCCTGAAAGCAATTTTTTACAAAAAAATTGACTGTCTAGTCTACTGGAAATAACATCCTATCCAAAGGTGAAACATGCATTTCAATGTTGTTTGGCACTTATACACAACTTTGCACATTTGCCAGTCAATTACAAACCAGTATAATATTTCAATGAAATAAATCCTATATTTTCTTTTGTCCATTTATTCTTCAATGTTTTCATATACTTGAGAGTTTGTGTCTATAAGCCAGTTATTTCTCATGGGATCAGGGATATATGTTTATCACAATCTTGGGCTGCACTTGATAAATAATATTTTTCATCGAGCAACTTATTTCTCTCTAGTTGTAGGCTGTGTGAAGTAAATTCAAACTAGAGAGTCGTCGAAGAGTCACCTGGGAGGCCTTGGTTTGACGGTTAAAACACTTGAAGGAAAACAAATGCATTTTCAGGGCCCATCATTTTATTGTGAGGATACAACAACTGTGTGCAGATCGCCCCTTCAGGAAATCTTAATTTGATATGTAGAACTTCAAGTAAACTGATGAGAGAAGGGTGGCTGAGTGACTATGATTACAGTAGATGAAATTTTGTCTTGTGTCGGTTCAAACCCTGTACGGGTTCAAACCCTGCTTAACTAATCCAAATGTCTTCGGAGGAGCTGTACAGCAAAACTTCAGCAGGGTGACATTTGGATAATAATAATAATTAGTATCTCCTGTCTCAGTATCTGTGCTGGCTAGGAAAATAATAAAGGAAAGACTGTCAGAAACATTTGTTTCACCACAACTCTTTAACTTTTCATTAGCTAGTTGGGCTACATGTATTCCATTTTTAAATTTTTGAACAGAAATGTATATATTGACATCTCACTTGTCTTTCAAATATTTCAGAGAATTATTTGGTAAACAGGAAATAGAATAGTATCAACACTGAGCAACAACTATTTTGTGTTTCAAAGAAAATAACATACAGGTATTTCTATTAAATAAAAGCCCTGTGTCAATCATACTATAATTCCTGTGGCTTTAAAATCACATTCATTTTCTGTCAACGCACACTTGACTATTACATACCGGCCATGGAGAAATATTTTACAAATAAATCATTTTTGAAAATTTTGTTTGAAGCTGCATAATCTCAAGACACAATGACTGCCTCATGCCGTTGCTTTGCTGTCAATTCAAACCAATTCAAGGATGTATGAAATTTTGCAAAGTAGTCTAAAAACAAATTTCCCAACCAAACTACTATAATACACATTATAAAATGAGTTGATATGTAACATTTTACCTTAAGTGTACTTGGAATATAATATTTTGCATTTAGGAATTCCTTTCTCTTGTTCAATAATTACTTGCAGTTATCCGGAGAAAAGACAGTGGCCTGTGGGGAGATCAGTAGGCTTTATGCATTATGCATAAGCCTATAAGGAAACTCCTTTTGAGAGACTCATATTTCCCAACTTGTATTATCGAAAGAATCAGAAGATGGTACTCTGAAAAAGCTTTTCTGACCTGTTTAATGGTTTTATGTGTTGAGACTGCCTGTATAAGTAATTGCTAGTGCTTCTTAGTTCAGAAATTTTGTTTTGCTGATCTAGTATTGGATTAGAACAATAGTTCCTATTGTAAGGTGTAGATAAGATAACAGATGAGCTGTGATATTTGATAGTAAAATAACTAAGTTAGTTTGGAATATCCAAACCATAATTTCTGTCCTTTTCAAAATTAGTTAAAATGACAAACCCCATACTTTCTTCCCTTTGAAACGACCAATTTGGATATAATTTTTATTGTAATGTAAATGGAGAAACATGACTCACAATTTTCTACTACTCACTTGATTAATTTTCAATATAATAACTTCTTTCACATTTGTCTTTAAATTGTCAAGCCACTAAGTTATATTTTTCTTGGACTAAAATCCTATCAGAACTCAAGAAACGCTTTCGGGACAGCTGAGATTTACTGTCAAATGAGATTTTGTTTGAGAATGATTGGTACCTAGAAATGCAAATGCTCTTTCATTGATGAAACAAATGTTTGTCTTCCAGAATTACACAATAAAATTGTTTCAGACGAGAGTGCAATTTTAAAATGTAAAGCTGCATGTAATTTGTTATAATTTGTCTGTGGGTAAACAAGTCTAGTTCTGAGGACTAATATTTCGTCTTGTGTACTACTATTGGACCACAAAAATACCTTTACCTTTTGGAAGAATAATTACCCACCAGAATATCCATTGATGAATGCTGATATGAAATATTCCTTTCTTAGACACATAATGCGTACTGTTGTATATCTTTCAGCATTTTGTTATTACAGATCTCTTATTAGTGTTCCATGTTCTTTTCAACTGCCGAAGTGCTCTTGTGATGTCAGTATCAGCACAATGATTTCACAGTTGGTATATTTGCAGTTTCAGCTGTGTCAATTGGAACCCATACTGATCACACCATTACAAATCCACAATAAGCTGTTAGTTTGTTGCTCAACATTGATTATTCAGTTTGATGTTTTGAATAAATCCAAAAGTTACAATAACCAGCTATATATAATGCATGGATTTTGTGTATAACTGCTGTCAGTTTTAGCTCTTTTACAACAAAACAAATTCATTCACTCTCACATTCATTTGTTGGTCTGAGAGATTATCATATGCTGCTCTGTCTTGGCAAAAATAATATTCTCAGAAACCATTCAGAATTTAAGACCTAAGGGGGGGGGGAGTTTTGCTTTGGGGCATCCTTATCACTGATTTCCAATAATGTTTATTTGATGATCGAATTCTTATAGCATCCTTGTCTGGCCTTTTCCCAAAATTTTGGGGAGCAACTACCCCCCTCCCCCATTTCTCGTCCTCTGGTATGCCCATGCAACGCCGCCATGTTCACTTCCAAAAAATCTCCCCATCATCCCCATTCCAGTCATCAATTCTAAACAGTTTCTTCGGCGAAGATCTCACCTAAAAGGCTGAAAAGCCACAAGGTGCTGCCCTCAATGAGAAATTTCACAACAGGACACCATGAATGTCCATGAGGAATCAAGCAAGTGGCTCAGAAATATCAGTTTCACCTGCTCCAACTGAATCAAACAACCATACCAATGAATGCAGATTAATCAATTGTTATTCACACTTAGACAGCCCATAAGCCTGACTTGTTGGTAGCAGTTGGATTCAACACTTAAGCTTGGAGTGCCAATATTGATGTCAGTATTACAATACTGACATCATCTGTGCATATATTCACATGGAACATGGCACACTTATAAGAGATCTGTAATAAAACATTGTAATGAGGTGAAACCTACTCCTAAAGCATGTCTGCACCTCTGCTGAGATTTAGTTGATAGAAAGGGCCAAAGAACAAACCATTATCTTCCTACAGTACAACCCAAAAAATTTTCCGAGCTGATGCTCACACTTGCACTCACTTATACACCCTGGCACATCCACTACTTTTCCCTCACTTACTTGCCCTTGCCCTCTTGAGCAAACAAACCAATCTACCCCTGCCTGGTGTCCCCATCTATTGCAATATGCTTCAACTACCTGATTTAACATATGCTGGTGATTCTTTAATAGCAATTTGTTTAATTGCAATTCACATAATTTCATGTCACTGAATTAATTAAAACCTAACTTTATTTTCTTTTTAGAAATACTACTGGATTTAGTGAAAACGTATCACATATTTTTATCAATTTTCCCAAAAGATTTCCATTTGAATAAAAGTGTATTTGTTGAATTTATTGGACAACATAATATATGTATATACTTTAAAAAAAATAATATTTAGCACAGACTAATAAAGAAGTTTTAGCAATTCAGCACACATTATCTAGCCAAAGGAACAGCAAAACGAAATTGAATACTTGAAATGTTCTTGCAAGCTGATTTATGGAGAATTAAAAGAAACGTCCCATGTATGGAAAAAAATTGGCCATCCAATTCAAGTGTGTAAAACGCATTTTTCACACTGAAATAATTATCCTAGAGAGCCAAGACTTACATCAAATTGTAGGAAATTAAATTTCCGAAACAATGGTGTCCATTACAGTACGCTACACGGTAATTACGGCGTTATAATGTGCTGTTATTCACGGCTGTTTTATAGATGAAATAATTCCTAAAGAAAGGAAAGAATTTACTGAGCACTGCTAATCTAAATTATATAATAATAAAAAAAGACTTAGTTATTCAAGTTTATTGTACATATATTGGTTGAGGGGTTATTTTGCATCAAGGATCCAATAGTAACTTCATTTATTTTTTTTTGCTATAACCAATGTATATATTCTTGGAAATTTGAACAATTGTGGCAAATACTGAAGATATTTATTCTTGAAACAACCAGATCTGCATGAAATCAATTTATGATAAATCAAGAAATCCTGTGTTAAAATATATACAGGTAAAACTCAGAAGGTAATTTTGGTGAGCACTGGACCTTGAAAGCGTGAATGCATTCATTGTCTTACAACAATAAAACTGGGTTATTTTACCTGAATTACACTGAATTTAAAAAGATGCCATATAGATTATCCAAATTGAAACAATTTGCAGTAAAACCAAAGAAATTAAAAACATATCTTAATTTAAATACATGTATACTTCATTAATGTCATATATATAACTTAAAATTTCACTGGGATAAAAATGTCACTAGAATTGGTTAAATTAATCATAAATGAAAAAAATCTGAAACTGCCATTGATAATTAGGTTCATTTGTTTAATTATTATGACATAATTAACTTTTAATTTGATTTAGGGGAGGAATTAATGTACCAACATGATTGCAAGACATTAAATATTACAATCAATAGTTCCCACTGTTGTTGTGTTTAATTAGCACCAGAGGACAGGAGTGTAGGGGGTTTCCCCAGAAGGGCATGGAAGTGATAGCAAGTGAGGGCTTCAGCAGAGAAGTGAGTGGTTGGGAGTGAGGGCATCTTCCTGAGGGCATGGGATTTAGGAAAATTTTTTGGGTTGTACTGTACATGCCCTGAAACTATGCAACTGCAGCTAAAAGCTTAACACATGTGCAATGACAAATGGGAAGACCGCAACAATTCAATCCTTGCAAGGAACATTGGCATTGAGAAGGAGGACAAAGAGGGACATGGAAGGGACAGTGACCTTTTCAGGTGGATAGAAAGAGATTGGCAATCAAGTACAGGACAATATAAAGTGCTACAATGGGAAAATAAGATGCGTGATAGAGGAGAAAATGTTACCAACTTTAAGATTGGAGCCCCCAATGAATTGCTTCTATAAATAACTTCATACCCGAGTCCAGGCAAGATTTAAGACACCAATTTTGATTGTTCTAACATGCATTTGTATCTGTTAGATTGATCCCTCCTATTGCAAATCAATAAGCAATAAATTGGAAGGGTTATTTTTGGAGAAAAGTTATGATGACATGACCATTCATTAATTGAACTTTTGCTAGCAGGGCAGAACCGTCAACTTTCAGTTAGATTTTGGCTTTACCAATGGTAAAGTTAATATTTCTTACAAGAGTTAATCCTTCGAATCCAATGATCATTGCTGAATGAAGGAATATACTATTTCATTAAAGTAATAGTCCTCACTGCAATCGGTATTTCATTTAAAGATAACCAGAGTCAAACTTATCTTTCCAAACAATCGGTGGCCTTGAAAACATTGTCGCTTTGATTCTCTTTGAAATAGCTTCACAAGGCTACAATATTTTGACAATAGGGAGGTGTTGTGAGAGTTGGCAGACAATAAATTGCATACCAGAGGTTTGATATAGGGCTAACTGTAGCTCAGTTATTACATGCATGCCTGGTAGTAAAAAAGAAAAAATTAAGCAAATCCTACTAAATTTGAAATTGGAGAAATTGAAGATAAAAGTAAGCTCTACTGGTTTTATCAGTTATTCTCTTCTGACATGATTTTGTGGCAAGATTTCAATTCCAGAAGAAGAAGTATCATATTTGAAGCAGCACATTTAGGTAATACATCTCAATACTTTTCGCGTATTGAAGACATACTATCAGAGATGCTTGACATTTTATCCATGCCTGACAAAATTTTATTTGAACAGCAATAAACTGTACCTAGAACCTCTATTAGTACAATAAGTACTGGGAGGACCATTTTGTGAGATGTACTACACTTTTATGGTACTTAACACAGGCCAGAAAAGGTTCAAGGTAAACAACAGATTTGTGTCAAGTGCACTCTCTGTGTTTGCTTACCTTGAGCAGAGAAAAGGAGGAGATGATTATTACTAATAAAAATAGCTGTGACTTCCAAAGGTCAAGCCTGGTTTGGTACATCTTTGATAAGTCTTTGTTGGACATAAAAAATTATAAGGACAATTCACTTTTATGCTTACACCATGAAAATGATCTAGATTTCGACCACACAGTATAAACATAATGATCAATAACTATTTTTCTTCGAGTTCTGGTGTCTTGTAAAAGTGAATTGTCCTTATAATTTTTTTCATTTTTGAACAATGGTTACACTGGCACCAATCTTGATGTTTCTGATACATCTATTTACATCTATCTTGCTATATGTGACTGTATTTGTGAACAAAGTTTGCAGCTGTCAAGGCAGAAGATTGTATCTTGCCAGGGATGTACTGAACCAGACCTTTCTAAATCCCAGCTGTTGATTAGTAAGGATGAGTCTCTCCTTTTCCCCACAGCATACAAACAAAGCTAATGTGCTTGACTCTGATCTGCGGTAAATGTTGGACTTCTGAAGGCAAACAATAAACATGTGCTCAAGACAACTACCCTGCTATATGGCCCAATTCAGACTTGGGTTCAGCATACATACTAAGCATAGAAGTAATATGCAACAAGCATAACAAATAAATCAAACATTTTAAAAAGGCCTTGCTTATATTAGGAATTGTGCGATTGCAAGATTGATACGGTATTCCATTGTCTCTAACCACTTAAAGTAGAAAATAAACTTACATGTTGTGATTGCTAACAAATTAATGTTTATCTTTTGTGTCGCTTAGAATTTCATCCACAAGCATGTGCTGTAATTTGATCTTTATATGGATGTGTCTGATAGCCGGAATTTTTGAGCAGTTGCTTCCATTGTTAATGAATGAATGTGTCTTTGCATGTTTCATATTCGCTGTTTGTGCTACACATGTGATATAATGCTGTTGATCATTATTAAGTATAACTGTGACAAAATACTAAATTGTGCACTGAAAATGACAAATGCTTTTATCAAGAGGACAACTGGCCTTACTGAGCTATTTTTCATCAGTTCCTTTTTTTTCGATGTGTATATAGTTTCTCAAAGAAATGTTTTATCTCCTAAAATAAACAAATATCATTTTATAAACATCTTTGTCTGCTTTTTATGTTCAATTAATGTGTTAGTTACTCAGATGTCTTCATGCATGTCCTAGTTGTGAGAACATTTGACAATTCCGGAAATAAATTTATAATTTTGCTTTAATATCCAATTTTTCTACTTTATTTTAATTCATTGTTATCTTCCATGGGCAGTGAAAAGATGATATCAATACTTTCACACACAGCTTAGGCAGACGGATCCAAAGGGGGTCCAACACAGTTTACAAATGTCAGATTTGCATAATACATATGACCTTATACAGTGCTGCCTGTAAGTAAGTGAAACGCATGACATTGTGCCATTGCATCAATGCTTAACATCCTCAGCCAAACTGCTTGTGGATAGGGTTGCTTATATGATCAAAATTTTGCTGGCATCCTCCTCAAAAGTTGTGTATGGTAGTTGGAAACACTTCTGTACCATTTTTTTGTGAATCAGATATTTCTTTCCGGAGCCTACCCTCACATTTATATGATGAAGTTTTTTAGGCGTTTTCACTGTATTTTAGCCTTGGAAATATATGTATTTTCTTACATATTTCAATTTTCATCAATGTTTTCATCAATGTTTAACATAGAGCACCACCTGGGAGGTACTGACTAACATCTTCTTGTTTTATATGCACTTCCTGGGGTGGTTACAACTTTTGCTGTAGTGTTACTCTTGTGTTGAATCAAAATATTCAATATTTTGACTCTTTTGAAGGCTTAATACCAAGTATTTTGTAATCATGAATTATGAATCATAGCAGAATTTCATTAGGTTGACTAAAATGATTCCAGGCGGAGTTGTTGATAACTGGATTCTAGCAGATGCATCCTGGTACTTAACCGAAATGAAGTACTCTTGCAGCAAGATTATATCCACTCCATCTCAGTGATAACCAAACAATACGACAGTATTTGTTTGTTTTTCATGCAATCTCCAGTTGTTGCAATTAAGTTGGTTTCAGCAAGAGTGGTAGCCTGCCTATTTGAATGACTGTCAGATATACATGTACTATACAGGATGCTGGCCTGCTGGACCTGTTTGAGTGTTCTGGCCTGGCAGATAATTCATGCCTTTGAGTAGCTAATAGTATGATTTTTATGAAATATAACTTTAATAGTTATACCAAATAATATGGACTGATGAGTTTTGAACCTCCAGTCATGACATTAGGGAAATGGCACTCTAGTTGACATATCATAGATCTGATTAAATTTATAATCAGTTACTCTCAGACAATAAAATGCAAATGTAGTTCTGAATCTGGCCATACCTGATGATGCAGAATTGATGTTTTAACATAGATCTATGTGTTAAAAAACAACAGTTTAAATTCCAATTCATTAGTGAGGACTACAGAATATTTTCAGATATGTACAGTTATTGCATCGGGAATTGTATTTGATTGAGATGATAGACTACACATAGTTCAGCAGGCACAATAATTCTCAATTTCCCATAGACACTTCAAAACAATATATTATATAGCCCTCATTTCACATTATAAGACTTTTTTTCTCAATTGTTTCACATAGCCTATGCTAATTTGTTCCTGGCAGCTGCGAGATATCCCAACAGTTCATATTTTCAAAGTGAAACTATAAATGAACTGCTTGAACACTGCCATTCAGCTGAAACTCCGTATTCCGTTATTAAAAATTGCCAAGCTGCAAGTGAACATAATTATATGTCAAAGAAATACATTGAACTTCCACTGACACATGTGAAAATGCTGGATCAAATTGTACCTTTAAAATCCTGCAAAAACAGTTTTAGCATTATACAGTGGAACTATGTATTAGTTAGATACCGATTTGGAGGGTTCTAACATGCATTTTTGTCAGTTAGATCCCGACCGGAGGGAGGGATCTAACTGACAAAAATGCATGTTAGAACCCGACAATGAGGTATCTAACTGACTTAGACATCATATGCTTCTTTTTTTTGCAAAATAAACAATAATCTGATTGTTTGTTTGCTGTTACTAATGGTGTTAATCCTTAGCTGGGCGCTAACATGCAAAACTGTCAGTTAGATACCAGCTTTTCCAATGGTATTAGTATCTTGGTGATGTCTAATGTTTGTTACCTACCATAAAAGTTAAACAAATATTTTAAAGAGGGTTTAATCCTTCACCTTTTCTTAAAAACCAACATGGATGCCAACTGAACACTTCCAAAGTGGTCTATAAGCATATCTTTATACATTTTATATCTAATGTAATGAATTATGAAATAAATTCAATACTGTGAACAGGCAAATGTATCAAAATAACTGATAATCCAAAATATACATAGCACAAGTAAGAATCTGTAAGATATTACTTCGGAGCTTAAATGGAGCAGATTTTGACCTGTTATCACTCATTATTGGTGACTAGAATAGGCCCTGTTGACTTTCATTTCCAGTAATTACTTATGTATGACTTCATTATTGATTAAAACAACCACTATGAGCTAAATTTTGGTGTATATGCATCAGCAAGAATGAATATGAAAAAACGTCAAAAAGCGCGAAATAGCGAAAATTTGCGAAAAACGTGTCCCCATGAATGTGAGGGTAGGCTCCGGATTTAAACATATTTTCAAAATATTTTTTTTCTAGACTGAATGTTTATTATATTCCGCAACTTTTGGGGAGGATACCAGACTTCCAATGATAAAATAGTTTTTATATAACCAACCCTATTGTGGAGGCATGAATTCTCATCGGATGAAAGGGAAACAAAGTGAGTCATAAAGGCCGATGTGTGAGGCAAGTGGTATAAAAATAGCAGCCCATTATCTTCACTGTACTCGGAGTTAGGTATGGGTCAAAGTCTTTGATAAGTAAGTGAACCACCCTTCCCAATGTTTTAACATTGGGCCTGCGTTTCACTTACTTACCAAAGACTTTGACCCATACCTAACTCCAACTACAGCAAAGAAAATTGGCTGCTATTTTTATCCCACATGCCTCACATATCGGCCTTTATGACCCAAAATATTTTCCTCTCATCGGATGAGAATTCGTCCTTCCAGAAGCATTTGGTTAAGGATGTTTAACATTGATGCAATGGCACAATATCATGCGTTTCACTTACTTACAGGCGGCACTGTAATTGTATCTGCCATACCAAATCATTGAAAGGCCACTATCACTCTTGCACGATGCTCTAAAAGAATGAAGGTTCCCTTGCTCTATCTGGCTTGCGTCTCAGCATACTCTCTTGCTGATGTGTAACAACCAAATTTGAGAATAAAACTGTTTACATACAGGTAGATCATGAAAGTTTAAACACACATTTCAAAGCGTGCAAGCCATCTGCAAGCTCACTGAGTTGCACATTCTATATATGGAAATTTACATCTTCTACAATGACCACCAAATTTCGAAGTTCTCAACTAATCATGTGAAGCAGGTAGTCTCTTTCCTTTCCTTCAATAAATACAGAGTGATTACAGACGCTTATATTTAGTGGCGCATCAATGCTGAAAAATACACATTGACCTACAGGTATCTTTCACTGTCTGTAATGAAAAGAAACAAACATGCAAGTCTGATTATTGAAAAACATAGCATTAATTTTTCAGTGCATGTTTGCATCAATAGTGTGGCACATTTGTTGAAATTTGAGTCTTGAGAGGATGTGTCAGGTGACAAGCAGTTTTAAAGCAGTTGGTTCACTGTTATTACAGATTTCGTATTAGTGTGCCATGATCTTTTCAACTGCCACAGTGCTCTCGTGATGTCTGTATCAGCATAATGATTTCACAGTTGGTATATTCGCAGTTTCAGCTGTGTCACTTGGAACTCATGCTGATCACACCATTACGTGTTCTCACATAAACTGTTAGATTGTTGCTCAACATTGATTATTCAGTTTGATGTTTTGAATAAATCCAAAAGTTACAATATCCAGATATATATAATGCATGGATTTTGTGTATAACTGCTATCAGTTTTAGCACTTTTACAACAAAACAAATTCATTCACTCTCACATTCATTTGTTGGTCTGAGAGGTTATCATGTGCTGCTCTGTCTTGGCAAAAATAGTATACTTAGGAACCATTCAGAATTTAAGGCCTAAGGGGCGGGGGACTTTTGCTTGGGGGCATCCTTATCACTGATTTCCAATAATGTTTATTTCATGATCGAATTCTTAGCCTCCTTGTCTGGCCTTTTCCCAAATTTTTGGGGAGCAACTACCCCCCCCATTTCTCGTCCTCTGGTATGTCCATGCAACACCGCCACTTTCACTTCCGAAAAATCTCCCCATCATCCCCATTCCGGTCATCGATTCTGAACAGTTTCTTTAGTGCAGATCTCACCTAAAAGGCTGAAAAGCCGCAAGGTGCTGCCCTCAATGACAAATTTCACAACAGGATACCATCAATGTCCATGATGGATCAAGCAAGTGGCTCAAACATATCAGTTTCACCTGCTCCAACTGAATCAAACAACCATACCAATGAATGCAGATTAATCAATTGTCATTCACACTTAGCCCACAAGCCGGACTTGTTGGTAGCAGTTGGAATCAACACTCAAGCTTGGAGTGCCAATAGTGATGTCAGTATTGCAATACTGACATCATCTGGGTATATATTCACATGGAACATGGCACACTTATACGAAATCTGTAATAATGAAAGAATCTTTTGGATGTTTCATCAATTGTCTGTGTTTCACAAGTATATCTTTTGTCAGTTCACCATGTTGGCTGCAGATTGCGCTTTGATAAGATAGGGAATTACTCATTAACAACCTTTTATCACTTTGATATTATACAAACTATTTCAATCTATTTTCATCAAACTGATTTGATAGAAAGCAGTTTCTCTTTAGGTGCTTTGCTTTTAACGGTTGACAACAGTTGCAAAAGACCGGTTAGTTTATACATATATTGCAAGAGTTAGGACACTCCATGACATTTGAACTTGGCAAAGATGGAACATAACCACAGGGTAATTATAGATTTCTGCGAAAAATGGTTAAATAGCCACATTATTAGTTTTTTGGGGCAGTTTAAGGCTAAAAATGCAGTTTCAGCCTACTGAGACAAGATATGATGTTCTTTCATTATTACGATATTATGTATTCAAAACTTCCAGAAAGAGCTATTTGTTGGATAACTGCAATAATGGTTTCTGGATGCAGATCATCGACATAGAAGTAGAAGTGGAATTCGGTGAAAGCCCTAAACTATCACACACATTATTTGTATTTGTATTTGTATTTGTATATATTATTGGTCCCCTGGTTTGGGGAAATTTGTGGTGAGCCTTCCACTGAATACAGATCAGGGCAGCCTCAGAGCAGCGCCCATGGGCAGAGGATACAGGAACATTGCCCAAGGTTCCTATGCCGTAGCACCCTCCAGTGTTGGTGATCACCGTATGATGATGATTGAGGAGAAGACTGGGAGTCTGGCACATACTCTATTAATTCAGGGATGCCCAGGGTCTTTCAGTTGCCCCACCACGGAACACTGGATACAACCCATTTAATGTCCCATGGGCTCGGACTAAATTGAGTTCCGGGTGGGATTCGAACCCATGCCCTTAGAGCCAGTGGCTGCGCAAACAAGCATTCTTAACCATTAGGCTAATCAAAGAAAAAAAAACTACGATATGACGCTGATCATTGTAAATTAATACATTTTTCATCTGACCTTATCCTGACATTACCTTTTATCCCCAATGTATTAGCTGGTATTGTAAGAGATGTAAACACCATTTGTCTTCATGAAAAACAATATGTTTGGGGACAAGAAGTTAGATGACAAATGGGAGCACAAGACATGCTAGCTTATTGTCTGTAATGGCACGACATTCTGCAATTTATTTTTCTTTATTTTTTATATTGTTGCATATATTGGTAAGTCCTTGACACTTCTCTACAATGTAGTTTCTGAAAATATTGATATTTGAATAAAACACCTCAAATCATAAATAGGCCTTCATTAAAAGCTGTAAATTTCCGAAAGTCGCTCAGTTTAGCTGGGTTAACCTGTAAAATTACCAATATAATTCAAAGGGCTATAAGGGTGAATGACCTGCAAAAACATTATTAGACATGATGTGATTTTATTTAAATTTCACTTCAGAAAAGGACATGAAAATAATTCACAAACCATGGATGCATGCACTTCTCTTTAAAATTTCAAAAGGGACGACTTCCTTTTAACTCCATATTTCATCCTCTGTGCATGACTTCAGCAATAAAGCAAGGCACAACAGCCATGGGCCTGTATATACATTTTTTCATAGATTTTTACTGTATGTGGCAGAGCGATATGCATAAAGACAAATGCACTTTATACAAGCAAATTTCATATAAGTACATTTATAAAATGTTGATTGCTGAATATGAAAATCTCAAAGGCTTTGTCAGTTATTGCTGTGTGAATAGGAAATTTCCTTTTTTTGTTACACCATCCCCAGTTTTCAAATTGTACAAGGGGGGATCTAATGTTTTGATTTGCATGTTATAATTTTGTACCCAATCTGTCGTATTTCTTATATAATGGCCTCTGTACTATTATCTTTGTTGGTTTTATTTTTGTGAAGAAGGTGAGACTTTGATAAAAATATATGTCTTTTGACTTTAAGTTTGTCTGTTTAGCTGTCTGTCTGTCAGCATGACTCTGGTAAAACAGTTGAACGGATTCTATTGAAACTCACTAGGATTTTTTTCTATTCACCACAACGAAGAACGGACTACATTTTGATTCAGATCCATTTATCTGAAGTGTCATAATCATCAGATGAATTTTTTTATATGCACAGAGACCAACCACTAGAGCTGCAGCTCTCCTTCTAGTGTTTCATGCATGAGTGAGCCAATATGTTCTATTGGACGAAGAGCTTCTCGAAACTGACACCTTGGGCAGAGTGTCAACATGTAGTACTGCCAGAAGAATGCTTTTTCCTATGGTACCATTGTACATTTGAACTTGATACATGTATGTCCTTGTGATGCAACTACCAAAATTGCATTTATTAGCTGTGCTGCTAGTCGAACATATAGACATCATAGGCATCTTATTGCCATTAGGAGATCATGAGTTAAAACTAAATTTTTACTTCTCTGCATTCTAGAACATGGAAGAGCTGTTCTATCTATATAGCATGTATGAACAGAGAATGCTATTCAACTACTCCGAATTTCATAAAAAGGTTTGACACTTAAATCCATCGAAGAAACGTGATTTTAAAGATAAATTTGAATTTAATAGTATTATGTCGCAGGCAATCCAAAATTTAAACAAATTTTGCTTTGGAGTAGTCAACATTTAACTAAACTTAATAAGATATTGATCTCTCATACCTTTACTAAATTTTCCCTTGGGGATTTATTTGACATTTTCATTATTGTCAAGTTCTCCTAAGGAGTTGTACATTAACTCCTGCCTTTGTAAACAAAGGAGGGCTATTAACGAGTAATTGAGGTTAGGAGCCAGACGTCATTAGATGCAATATAAGCGTTGAAAGCAAGCTCATTTAAAGCTGGTTTTCATTGTTCATTGTTAGTGTTTCACTTTTCGATGATACTTTAGCCAGATTCAGTTTTGCCAAAAGAAGGGAGAATGATAATTTAGTTTATGGGCAATTCTGTAAACTCGGACGTACAGATCAGACACTTCGACAGCTTGTGTTGCCCTACTGTTACACCTTAGCTATTTCATTGTTAAATAGGTATTAGGCCCTATGGTAGGGCTTTCGAACGAGCCATCAACCAAAGCTCAAAGTGTAATAGGAGCTGAGCTGTAAGGCAAAATGTCATCGTTTCGGACGTATGCAGAGAAATGACACTTTTCTAACTTGATTGCTTGTCTCTCGAATCTCTGTGATTTATATGGAGAAAAATCAATCAATTGACCTTTTCTGTCAAGAAAACTATTTCTTGCATCAGCCAATTCAATTTCCACAGCAATATTGTCATATTCTGTTTCGGCAGACATATTTTTTGTTTCGGACGTACACGTGTGAATTGGTAGTGCAGATAATATTATTGCCTGCAGTGCAATAATGATCCACAATTTTAATCTTTTAATTTCAAAAACCTAACATTTTTGAACAATTTTTGTGTATGCTTTTCGTACTATCACAGCTTCAAATACTGGGCTAAAACTGGTAGATATCATTTTATCTTTCATTTTCTCTGAGTATAATGCCTTTCTGAGCTTGTTACACAATTGCATGCCAGTAACATATGCTATGAACTATTTTTCACATCATTTTATTGCTGAAAACAGGAGTTAAAAATGACCAAATTTCAAGGATACCATCTATATCCTGTTTTGTTACCTTTAGTACTTTTATTTACACCCAAATAGACTGGTCTAAGGTTCTCTGATGAGACTAAGCCTGTGTACCAACACTTGTATCATTTCCTTTGTTCCAGATGTACTATCATATAATGTTTTGGACGTACATTGCCATTTTGTTTCGGACGTACACACTTTTAAGTTCTCACCTTGGCAATTTTATTAGGGTTAAATAACTAAAGTGGCTGCCATGCTATTTATTGACGTAAATGTGCTTTGTATTAGAAGTCTCATGAAGTTAACATCAATAACCTGTGAGCAGGAAAATTATTTAGTCATTTTGGTTACGGACGTACATTTAGAATCTTATTAGGTCAAATGCCATTGCCTAACAGATTTCACAACGATTGATGCAAGAATTTTTAATGCAAAAAATGAAAGTGCATTCCCACAGGCAGTAACTGACAGCAAAATTGAACCAGCTAACCTATTTCTCTACTGGCAGTGACATCATATATTAAGAGTGCTAAATATGCAATAATTTCTGTCACCAAACATGGCGTTACTTAAATGAAAAATATCTCAAAAACCTAATGAGGTAATTAATTGATTTTTTCTGTACCTGAAATCAGACTTATTTGGGCACATTATAATACCCTTAGCACTTACCCAGGCCAATTTTGAAATTTTGACTGATTGGTTGATGACTTTACGGAATTGCCCTTATGTGTGTTAAAAGTTTTGGATTGCAAACTAACAACATCTTTTAGACTATCTGGCAAAAAGGGTAAGTGACTCTCAGTGACTTCCAACATTTCAAATTTCCTTTGTTACAGGATTATGCCGGACATCCTGGAAATGCTCTCAACGGCCTACTTAGGAAGGGAATAGGAAGCAGTAATGTTGTGATGAATGATTGAAGCTGTTGTCGAGATACACACTAATGAAGGTTAATGTAACTTGAATCTCACGAATTTAATTGTTTCAGCACACATGTACAACAAATGTTAGCTGGTGTCTGAATGAAGTCTTTTATATAAAATCACACAAATGCCATTATAGATTTTTTCATTTCATAGCCTAATTACACACATATATAGGACTGTTCAGAATTAACCATTTTTTGGTTATAGCACATTCTAAAGAAGTAAACTCCTGATTATACAAACAATTTAGGCAGACAGTAGACACTGGTTAAGCTTATCTGCGTTAAACTTTTTCAAGATTGTACAGTATACCCAGAAGAAAATTTCCTTCCCAGCCTCCCTGTGATTTACCAAAAAGAGATATCTATAATTTATATAGTTATATATTACTCAGTTTAGAAGCTTAATTTTGTAATTTGTATTTGCTTTGTGCCATTTTCTTTCCTATACAAATTCATACAATGTCATTATACGTCAACTGTCATGTTAAATTACATGCTAGATGTTCTGTTCAATCATTCAAGATTCCTTTATTTTCACTGCACGTTGAACTTCTATGAATTTAAACACTTCTTTATTCTGCCTCTTCCTCTTTAATACCGATCAGTTCCTTTAAACCAACTGCTTCTATGCTGTCAGTATCAGGTTCTTTCATTTTCATGACCACAGCACCTGCTGTTACAATGTCTTCGCTCATGTTGTGAGGTTTCTGGGCATGTGGTCTCTCTTGGCATGCAAAAATTATGAGTTCTTCGGCTCATGCTGTGGATTTCTGTTAATTGCCGCAAAGTAACAAAACTGTAGAGGATTTAAGATTTGAAGATAAATATCTGAAATACGTACTTGTTATTTTGGAAAGCAACCAATTCTTACTTGATGAACAAACAAGATTGTTGAATTAAATGGCATTTGCAAACTAGGCCATCGATAAATTAAGATAAGCCAAATTTTTCACAAGATTTTCAACCATCAGATGATGTTCATGTAATTAATAAATTCCAATATATGATATTTTAGTGCCAGTTCATTCAGTAGGTCTGCCACATTAACCCAATATTTCTGAAACAAGTTATTCCTCAGCCTGCAGGGCAGGCAGAGTATTGTGAGGGTGGGCAGTTTCTGGGATCTCTGCTTGTGGGTTTGTGTGTTTGTCAATCGACTCCTGCCAAGAATACTCGATGGATTTAGATTTCCTTTGGCACGATGTGTTCATTTGTACTGCACAATACCTGATTAAATTTTGGTGAATATTGGAGCTTTTTACAAACACCCTTTGCCTCATTGCCTTGTCTCCTATCTGTCCTAAATATACTCGATCTATCAACCAACGCAATGCATAAATAAAGGACATAACGGCATTATAATGCTCCATATATCCTTTTACCTTATGGCATGTTGCTTGTTGGGTGGGGTGCTTGACCAGCCTGAACTGGCCAAAGAGCTATCAATAATCGCCTAAATCTGCAGAAAGGTCATTATTAAACACAGTCCTGTGGCATATGACCCTTTTCCTGAAAGGTCGCATAAGTCTGACTTAGCAATTGTGTCAATTTCCTTGCGATTTGGACAAATCGTTTTACCTGCTATCACACAGGGTGATATCAAATTTTACTCAAATGATTTCTTTAAATCATGAGATTTCTGACACCTTGCAGAGTATAGTATCTTAATAAATTTCAAGTAGGTATGGCACTGATTTACCCAAATGACATTATTTCCAGTGTCTTGCAAAGGATATGAAAAATGACATAATTTGGTATGGCAGTGATTTTCCCAAATCACTGAATTTCTAGCATTTTGCTACGAAAGTGTGGATATTTGTTCAAATTGCTGCATTGCGAAGCACAAAGTTTTCAGCATTTTCTCAGTAAACTGGATAAAATGAAATGATGAAAATGCAATGATGGAGGGATGGATGATTGAGGCTTTACGTCCTATAGTTATGCACTTTGTAGGACAGGAGGAGGACACGGCAATGAGGCAAAGGATGATTGAAACAGCTTTCCAACATAGGCCCAGGTGACACGGCAAGAGCTGGATTTGAACCCTGGACCCAGCGATTGGCAGTCCAGCCCACTACCACTAGACCAACCCCCCCCCCCGGAATGGAAATTCAATGAAAAGCATAGTGAAGAACAAAAAATATCCTATTATTTTTGTCAGTTCTAACGTGATGATATACCATCTGACATACCGCCTCAGAAGCTGCCTGCTCTGAGCACCCTGCGTTACGAAGTGTGTAGGTGCTGCAAAACAAAGCGCCTGATTCACCCGTCAACATACCAGTATTTCAGAATACATCAGTTTGTTCTTGTAAGAAATAGTAATTCTGGACAACATAACTGTTCTAAACAATGGTCTAAATAAAGATGTGAACAATTGAAGATTTTTTTTGGCTAACCATAAAAATTCATTGAGAAATAATTTTCATAATCAATCTTTTGTTTTGTGCACCACTTTCCAATGTAACCCTCCGTTATCCCCGAATGAATAGCGCACCACCTTTGTCATCCGCCAACCATTTTCAGGGCTGCTATTATTGACCGTTCAGAATTTGTGACTGGGGGGGGTGGAAGTTTTGCTGGAACTTCCCTTCAAAAATTGATACCCCCCTTAGGTTTCATTTGTATTTTTAGTACCCCCCTAGACATACCAAGCAATATACACATATATACTGTTATACAAGGTCACGCGTACAGATTCGCTTCATTTCGCTGACTTTTGCACATAAAAAAGTCTGGATAAAATGAGTTTATGCCTGTTTTTTAACATTTTTTCTTTGTTGACATTTATTACCGCCCCTTGGAAGTGTTGTCAAAAATCGATAACCCCCCTTGAAACACATGTGAAAAGTTAGTACCCCTAGGCCAAAACTCCCACCCTCCAGTCATAAATCCTGAACAGTCCCGAAGTATGATTTTCCAAATTGTAAACATACATGTGTTTTTTTTAATATATATATATATCCTTATTTCTTGCTTTTTTGGGATGCAGAGTTGCTACGACAAATATCTGCTGAAATTTGGTCCCCACCAATCAATTTTTTGTCACTGACCAGTGGATCAACTTTGCGACTAGGACAAAAAGTGTGACAACCTGCCCCGAAAGTGTGACAACCTGCCCCATAATTTTGTGACAACCTGCCCCGAGTGCTTCCCATGGCAACAATGGCTGATTACTGCCATTTTGTTTACATTTCTTCAGTTTTTACATTTTGATACCATGAACAGATAAAAGCAAAACAAATTTTTCAATCTGTTCAGTTGTATCACTTGTGTACGAAGAATAACCTGACATTCAATGTGAAGGTGAAATTTTACTTTTGGCAGTAAAAAATTGAAATACTCGTTGTGCTTTGCAGACGTCCTTCTTGGTGTCAGAATTTTGTGAAAAGACCCCTGGTGATAATTTCTAAAATAAAAAATGATTGGTCTGACAATACTGCCCCATAGTTTTTCACAGTAAAAAGTGTGACAACCTGCCCCTGTGACAACCAGGCCCGGTCTCCCCTACCCAATGAACTGTATTTCATTGCTGTTGGACGGGTCTGGGCTCAAAAGTATTTCCTGTGCTTGAAACAAAAATTACTGTCACTGTTACCACAAAATAAATATAATTTCCCTTCAAGGAAAACTCCAAGCCCCCCTCCTGTAAATCTCATGGTCACCCCCTGACGTATCATAGTTATTGATAAAAACAATTAATGTTCAGCTCAATTCCCATTAAAGCCCATCATCCCATTGTCAGTAATTTTGTGTTTGTCATTGTTCCATGACTGAAACAAAACTAAGCCAGAAGTGGTCAAACACAAAAGAAGCATTGAAGCTTTGAAGTGAACTGACAGTTGATAACACCTGAAACTGCTAATATGTGTCTTGACCATATGGCCAGACACCTTTTTAAGTTGTGTCACAGTTATTGCAATTCTATTGTATTCGACAACTCTTTCAAAACTCTCTTTTGTTTTTGACCACAAGTAGTTTGCCAGAGGTGTATAACAGTTGCAACCCAGAGAGAGTGCAAGCAACATATGAACTATCACTTGATTTACAAGCACAAGGATCAGGTACAGGACTTGGTTTTTATGTGAACTGTTGAAGAGAAGTTGAGTGACACTTACATTGGTATTTAGCCATCCCCTCCCTGTAAAATTATTTTTCAAAATTAATTAATTTCCTGAGACCAAGGACATAACACACTCACTTAAAATCTACCAGCAAAATTAAAACAAGGAATCATGGAGACAGCAAGAAACTAGTTGGGGGTATTTCTTAAATGATCAACAGATTATCTTGGTCAGGCTAAAAGGTCCAATGCATTTTCAGTGGAGGGCAAAGGTTTTCAACAAAATTTGTGTTTCTGGTTAACAAGTCTATTTCTATTTTTCATTTCCTGAAAGTCTAACTTCCCAAATATCTGCATCAAGCTGACACACTTTATTAACACAATTTATTCTCCCAGAAGCCATAAGATTCCAAACGCATGTTCAGATTCACTTTGCACTGGATAATCTATGTGCTTTGTCAACCTATTGTTTAGGGGAGAACATATAATATCCAGGGGGGGTTTGGAGTTTTGTTTTTGCAGTAGTGGAGGCAATAATTATTTATGTCAAGCCTGCAAAGTCCCCAAATTTCATTTACAAAATCAAGGAAAACTGTGCCAAAAATGAATCCATTATGTCAGCAAAACTTCATTTTAAATAACTCCACCCCCCCCCCCGGTACTTAATGGTCTCCCTTTACCAACCAGGGGCCATTTATAATCAATTTGATTGATAAGCTGCATTATTTGTGTAAATTAAAGGTAAAATTACCTTTTTTTCTTTCCTGACATGATCCTGCGGATCTATATATCTATCTTCATTGATCTTGTTTTGATTATCTAACAAAACTGTCAGAATTGGTGTGATCCACAAAGTATCGCTTGCAGGACAATATAATTGTTTGGAGTTTTGCATCCAATCCAAACAATGTTATCAGACTTCAAAATGCATGTAAATTGTTTTTTCAATTGGCCTGTTTTATTTTTTATTTTTTAATAAATATGCTCTTTCAATTAATTGTAATTGTACATATATTTGCCATGCATTTTTGAGCTCATGGTTCTGCATTAATACATTGGTCAAAAGGGAACAATTTCTCCCAGAGTAGGATTGCCTTAGACCACTTGTTGGTGAGTGAAGTGTCTGAGCCAGAAGTGGTCAAATACAAAAGAAAAGCATTAATGTGGGGGAGTGATCAGGCTGTTGTCAACACCTAAAGGTGTTAATCTGTGCTTCTGACCATATGGTCAATCGTGAATAAACCTCAATGGAACTCACTTTAGCTGTCTCAATTGAGAGTTCCTGTTAGTGTTTCACACATTTTTAGTACACACATTCTCAAAGTCCTATAGCATGCATTGAGATGATTGGGATCAGATAATCCACATATGATTATTTATACCGAAAACAAAAAAACACATGCATGTAACATTTTCCGAGAGGAGGGCTCAACCCAGCTGACATGAAAACGGGCTACAAATCGCTGGGACCCTGGTTTGATCCCCACTATGATTTTCTCATGAATATTGGCCACATCACTGGATCATCCCCATGGGAACATCGACATTGCAGCAACGTTGCAACGACGTCACACTTTGTCAAATGACTTAGAATTGTATGGTTGAAATTATGTTGTCACAATGTTGTGAAGCAACATCAAAGATATGACGTTAGCATGCAACATTGCGGCGACGTTTTACAACATTGTGAGGCAATGTCAGGAGTTCGAAGTTAGCTTGCGACGTTGTTGCAATGTTGTTAAAAACCCCGACGTCGTGTTCATGTTGAGGTGACATAATCTCTACCATACCTATCTACGTGACCAACTGACCAGCCCTCCACCAACTAGCAACGTCCGGGCTTACGTCGTGTGCCCACTGGGATCCTCCTATCCTAAGGGATGATTTAGAATTTTTGCCACGGGGGGGTGGGAGTTTTGATGGAAAAGTAATACACCCCTTTCGTTTCACAAATAGTCATACAGTGGAAGAAGCATGTGCACAAAGGTGGTTCCCAATCAAGTAAAACCATAGAAACTACCACCCCCCCTCGAACCAGTCTTATATTTTTATTTTTGGTCAAGGCATGATAATTTAGCGTTTGGAGATGTGAAGCCATTCAGACTCGGCTTGAGACTGATTTAATATCAACTGAAACAATCAACAGTAACACAGGAGTGTGAAATACAACAGTTCATGAGGAAAATTTCCTGATGAATTGTTGTACTTCACACTAATGTTAGAGTTCATGTGGAGTGCAGTTTCACGTGAGTGAACAACTGCCACAATATCAAGTTGGCTTTTGCAGAGGTTTATTTGTTAAAAATATGACATCATTTTCCCAGCCAACATCACTTGCTTAAAATAAACTGAAAAAGAAAGTGACAAGATGTGTGTGCCTTGACCAATCATCTGGCAGGATTTTCTGATGTCAGGCAAAAAAACTCAGCAAAATTTTTTGTTATTTGACCCAAGTCTATAGATATGAAATCATCTGTAAAGGAGCGCCCCAAACACTGATAACTATCCGGAGTCCCCTACCACCTTTGTCATCAGCCAATCATTTTCAGGGCCCCTGAGCATGATTCTACAATTGGAAGACATGTTTTTTTGCACATATACCATATTTCTTGCTTCTGTGGGATGCTGAGTCGTAACTACAAGCATTTGCCAAAATTTGGCCCCCACTATTTTTTTGTCCTTGACCAGTGGATCAGCAAACTGGGGGACTAGGTCCAATTTAGAACTCTGGACCCAATTCCTACTCTTGACTGTGAAGGGTTGAAAGACCTGGTTGAAATGGGATCTTAATTTTCAGGAAGAATAAGCTTTTTTAAATATTATTTGATGTGACCTCGCTAACAGCTCTACTAGAATGATCTGCCCAAAGAAATGGATAAAACACAAGGCTTTATTGCAGCACCAAGAAGGCAAACCGTGTCTCATGAACTACTTTTTTGAAATGCAAATAGTCTTCACTCTTCACCCTACAATTGTGTTTTACACAAGATGTAAAATTTTAATATTTGATATTTGTATTGCCTGACAATTATTTTGCAAATCAGCCAAAGATGTAAAAAAAAGTACAAGTAAAAATGGTCTCCCCTATTGTCAATGGCTATGACATCATAATATTAATTTCTCTGCATCACAACTTACAATTAAAAAAAAAAAGTGCCCCTCTGTTTCGCAACCTGAGATTCTTGTTCCGGGATAACCACCCACTTCTCACCTGAAACTTCATATCGTTTATGAAACAAGTTATATGCAGACTAAGTTGTCTCTTGATATATCCCTGTCAATTAGGACTTAATGATGAACCACTTGGGGAAGATGAATATTTAATGTCAACATTTTGCTCCATGATTGTATAGTGCCACTAAAAAAACCAACTGAGGAACACTGTTTTGCTCTGTTACTTGGAATTGACATAATACCTATATCTATTCTTGATGTCAGCAGTTTATGCTAGGATTAGAGCACAGATCATCAAAATTAAGGGTATGTTCTGACTAATGCTGCTATCAATAACCATAGTTTGTTTTTAACAGTTTTCAGTCTAACGATGGAGCAGGCGTGTCCTTCAAACTTAAATCAAACTTTGCAGTATAGTGTCAAAATTACAAGAGACGGTTTCAAGTGTTGAAACTAAAGGCTATCTTGTTGTAATTATTCATGAATTATAAGGTAGATGCATTTTTTTTTATTAATTCATAAAATATTTTTCACATAGAAAAAGACAAATTTCATATCAACTCTGTCATTTATGGGATGTAAGATTAGACAAAATCAACAAATTATGATGAAACTGAATAATAATATGGCTTACAAATTAAGTGGATTCTTATTGTCCTTTTGATATTAACGATCTTACTATATACGACAAACATAAAAAACATTTTTGCAGTTGGTAGAGGGATGATCAGTGTTTTATATTCTCTCAGCGAAACAGCAAAAGGCCTTTTCACGAAGCGCATTGAGCACAAGAAAGGACTCAAAAATCTATGCAGTGATGGCCTCAACATCAACAGTCCACAGCATGAAATTAAGTCAAGTGGGTCCGGCTTCTTATCAATGATTTAGTTTTTAATTTAACAAAACATAACACACTCATCTTCAAAAGTGTCTTAAAAGTTTGATTTCTCCATTAGCATTCCCTATGCCTATAATTTTTATGGAATAGTTATTTTTAAGCCTTGGCAGGCTAAATTGAATTATTAACAAGTGATTCATTTCTTTTCAAAACAGACAAGAAAACTTAACACAATTAAAGTTACATAATCATTATAAACATGATTATGCAACAGTGAGCTGCATGCATATCAACTTATTGTTTTTTATTACTGTTATGTAATATCAACAACCTATCTATCTTTCTATCTATTTATCCATCTATTTATCTATCTTTTGTATTTTTGATCTATTTTATCTTTCTATGGTCAGCGCGAATTTCTTGGCTGTGCCATTTATATATTATCCACTTTTTTGCACTTTGTTGAATGAGTATATGCCAGACAGGAGTATTGAGTTGTAAATGACACACTATGTATCACCGAGAAGTTGAGTTTAAGTCTGCTAATAACCTTACAACAGGGAAAATAAGAAGTGCAAAAAATGATCATGTGGTTTGTTGTTCAAGTGGTCTTGTGACAAGCAATTTTTCTATTCACCAGTGATTGTAAAATGAAGCAGAAGATAACACTTACAGTTTTTTAATACGACCGTAATGTAAGGAGAACCCTCAGGTCTCTAGTGGGGGCGGGGTATCTTTAAAATAGGTTATTTCTTGTATGCTATATAACAATATTGTCCACATGCCTTGCCAAATGCATTTTTCCAACAAGTCACAAATTTGTTTCTTCGAACATTTTTGCCTCATTGAGCAAAAATTTGATCATGGAAAATCAAAAATATGGTCATGCAAATTTAACCATAAACTTAGTTGGAATCCTGCCACCCAAAGGCTTACGCCCCCCTGGGAGCCACCTGTGTCCACTGCCTGCCGAAAAAACCACTGATTAGCCGAGGGTATGCTGCCGCGCAGCCCTTGTTTCTTACCTGAAAAGAGTCAGTAAAAAATGTAGTAACTTATGCATCTTGCCCAGTGTGAAAAGGGGATAAGCTCAGTTGGCAGTCCTCTGGGCTTTCGATGGATGAGTCCCTGGTTTTAGCCGATCTACAATTTGTATGGGCATGTCAAATAATGAATTAACTGTCTTGGAAAGCCATATCAACAATCCTTCTCCTGATTGCTGTGTTGCCAGCCCTACTAGAGTGCTGTATGCTCAAATGCAAGATACAGAGCTCAAAAGGACAATAAGAATATAATTATTGTGTAAGTCATATTGTTAAGTTTCATCATAATTTGTTGATTGTTCTTATTTTTGCTTAATGTTACATACTATATATGACAAGTTGATATGAAATTAGTTGTTTTCTTTATTTGTGAAAAATAATTGGTGAATCAACAAAAAAAAATGTATTCAGCCTACCTTAGAATTGATGAATAATTCCAATAACATAGCCTTCACTTTGAACACTTACAAATATGTCTTGTAACTTTGGTACTGTTCTTCAAAGTTTAACTTAAGTTTAAAGGACACACCTGCTCAATTGTTAAATTGAAAACTGTTAAAAACAAACTATGATTATTGATAGCAATATAAGTTGGAAAATACCTTAATTTTGATGGTCTGCATTCTAATCCTTGCATAAACTGCTATCACCAAGAATAAACATAGGTATTATGTCAATTCCAAGTAACAGAGCAAAACAGTGTTTCGCAGTTGGTCTCTTAATGATGTGAGGTAGTACTTTAGAAAAATGGGGCAAAATGTTGATATTTTCTATCTTCATCTTCCCCAAGTGGTTCATCATTAAGTCTTCATTGACAGGGATACATCAAGAGACGACTTATTCTGCTTATAACTTGTTTCAAAAAGAATGGATATTTTTTTGTTCTTCACTATGCTTTTCATTGAATTTTCAAGGAGGGGGGGTTAGTCTAGTGGTAGTGGGCTGGACTGCCAATCGCTGGGTCCAGGGTTCAAATCTAGCTCTTGCCGGGTCACCTGGGCCTATGTTGGAAAGCTGTTTCAATCATCCTTCGCCTCATTGCCGTGTCCTCCTCCTGTCCTACAAAGTGCATAACTATAGGACGTAAAGCCTCAATCATCCATCCCTCCATCATTGCATTTTCATCATTTCATTTTATCCAGTTTACTGAGAAAATGCTGAAAACTTTGTGCTTCGCAATGCAGCAATTTGAACAAATATCCACACTTTCGTAGCAAAATGCTAGAAATTCAGTGATTTGGGAAAATCACTGCCATATCAAATTATGTCATTTTTCATATCCTTTGCAAGACACTGGAAATAATGTCATTTGGGTAAATCAGTGCCATACCTACTTGAAATTTATTAAGATACTATACCCTGCAAGGTGTCAGAAATCTCATGATTTAAAGAAATCATTTGAGTAAAATTTGATATCACCCTGTGTGAAAGCAGGTAAAACGATTTGTCCAAATCGCAAGGAAATTGACACAATTGCTAAGTCAGACTTATGCGACCTTTCAGGAAAAGGGTCATATCCCACAGGACTGTGTTATTAGCCATATGAAATAATGAGTGCAGCTTGCAAGGGGAAATTGTATCTTAAGAATGTATTTCAATTTCATAGCCACAAACATGCTACTTCTACAAACATGGAGGAACTGATTTTATTACAGTACAAATTGATGACAAAATTACTGGTGGGTTTCAGATTTCCAAGCAATCTCGACGCCATGCATTGGGCAATCAATGTGTGGTATATGTTTCATGAATGCCTTAATTAAATCACACCCACATGTTTTGAAAATGCCGTTGTCTTTGAAGGAATCACTTGGTTGATGAATGTCATGTGTATACAGCATTGGACTGAAATGTTCCTTGTGAGGTCATGTCCCTTTCAATTCCATGTTATTCTCTATGAGCCATAAGCAGTCTGTGAGGTCATATCCCATACTTTCAATTCAATCAAAGCAAGTCACTAACTCAGTATCAAGTCACAAACTCAGTATCAAGTTACTCAATGACAAATTGACGGTTCATTTCAATGCAATGCATAGGCCCTGTTGTGAGGTGTTTGAACTCTAGCAGCTGAATGTAACTACTTGTTATTATTTTTGTTGACTCTATCTTTTTGAAGCTTCAAGCTTATGAATTATTGCCAAAATAATTCATAATGTCATTGTGTGACTTAAAATCCAACACCTTGGTTAACTATGTAGTAATACTGTAGTATGTACCAGTGTGTCAAATGTATTCCCCCCTTATCTGTCATCAATTATGTTATATGAGTGTCAAAGATTCCCTCAAAGTGCAGCTTTTCATGATTGAATTAAAAAAATGTCTTATTATTATCATTGACTATTTGGGATGCTTATGGTAGCTGCAGTCCTTGTTTGGCAAAGTAAGTACAATGCCCATATACATGTAATTCACTATGCCACTTTGTGACAGAATAGCAAAACATGTTTGGATCACAGAATGGAGTCATGACCAACACAATAGCTTTTCACTGCAGTGAGACCTTAGAGCAATCTGTTAATGGAGCCGCCATTGATGTAATCATCCTTAGATCAATGGGAATAAATGGAGTCTATATGGAAGGAGTCAACTGTTGTGTTGGTCGTGTTCACCTGTGGGTAGTTCTGGTTTTAGGTTAAGTTCCTTTCATGATTTACTTAAATTTAGAGTCGGATTATTACTAACGATTATAGCCCGTGATGCCATGTGGCATAAGTTCAGTACCCAGAGGGGTGATATGAATGAATAATGTCAGTGTCAGTTTGCCTTCAAGTGATTTTCTTATATGTTCGCATCCATACAAGCTCTGCTTGAAAGGTTCAATGCTCATGTCAATGCATAATGTCGTCAAACAGGAGTTGGCTATTATTCTGATGCCACTTGTGATGTCTGCTTCATGGGTTGATGTATAATGTGAGTTATAGCAAATTCCATTTATCAAGTAGTTTGAGCTGAAGTACGCTAAACCAGGTGGTACTGAAGTTGGAAGGGTTGCTTCAATTGTTTTTTTTAAATCAGGAGGACAAAAAATGTCTGGCCATCTTCTGTTGTGGTGATAATTTTACTCCAATGAAAATGACAACTAAAAATGCAGCTGTATTCAAATAATACTATCTCTCAAAATACTTCTCCCATGCTTCTTAAGTCCTAACGTTGTCAGATGGAAATAATCTAATTTCAAGATCCCTTTACCAGTCAGTGATAAAATAACTGTTTTTTCATGATTTACATCTATATAAAGCATTTATAATTTTCAAGCATGAAACCTGTAGGATAATTTCATTTGCAGTATTGTGATATTACTTAAAATTGAACAGTTGATCACCTCAGAAAAGTTTATGAGATAACTTTGTCGGTTGATGCAAGAAGGCTTTGCTAATTCTCCTTGCTTTCTCGTATATTTATTTCTTTGTTTCTTAATTGGCCCAATTATCTAACATATGTTACATCTTTGCCGTAAATCATTATCTTGAAATCAGAATTATTGTCTCAGAAAATCGAGGGTACAAACATTTGTCTGGTTCCTTCTGGCATAATTATGGTGTCAGAGACCAGAATGGAATGACTACGTTCTCCATTCCTGTTCAGGGTATCCTAGACAAGTAAATTTGACTTGTCTAATGTTGCTGAGTGCTAAAGGTGCTGGTGTGTCTCTACTTTCTCTCAACTCGTCGCTTCCAATTTTACTTTAATCTATATTGCACTGCCGGGATACGCAGCTATCACACAGGCAGATAGAATAACAATCACACAGGCAGCTAGAATTAGCTTCAGCTCTCACTTTAGAATTGTTAATACTAGAAGTTGCAATGCTCTTTTTTTTTTTTCTTCCTGCAGGCAAATGTTGGCATTGGGTTGCAGGCATATGTTCCCTCAGATAAAATATATATCAAATAAATTGATTATATTAGTCTTTGTTAACAGTATAGTTGTAATATGCAAGGTAAATTTTAACAATCAATCATCAACCCCAGCAACTGAATATTATAATCAGTTATAGCCATTTAGAAAACAGCTGACAAACAAAATTATAAGAGGGAAACCAAACAATAATTGAAAATAGTAAACAAGTCATTCAAAGTTCTACTTCCTGATGGACCAATTTCTTTTGACTAAAATTTAGAAATATTCCTGAACAGACAAATAATTTTTGAAAATGTTCATCATTGTCATCACTTCCTAAAAAAATATAGAGATTCTTTAATGTTTCATTTCCTTTAGATCAAGTTATACTATTACGTTGAACTGTTATTCACTTTCTTTCTAGAACGCACAAAAAAATAAATGGGGGACAATAATTTATTCACCTGAAAAAATAAAATTATATAATCAGAAATAATATGGAAATGTAACACTAATGTACATTAACTACATCGTATTCGTCATGTGTTACGCAACTGCTAGCCAGAATTCTACAAAATTCTGCTCACGAAAATGTAGTGAAATTTGTCTTGTTGCCAAAAAAATGCAGTGTTGGCGGAATGCCACAAGAATCTCAGAGCGATCCAGTAATTGAACTGCTATTGATGTCCTCAGATGATCAGAGATAACACTATTTAAGGAAGAACTGACTCATCAGTTAGAGACAATTGTAAGGTAGGTTGTAATTGCAAATGGCAGCATGTAAAGATCAGCATGTAAAGATCACTCCAAAGACATGTGAGTCACTCCTTAAAATACAATATCATTTTCTCCATCTGTTTTTTCTGATAATGCCGCATTTCACAAGTTTCTTTTTTTTAATTAGGAGAATACAGCTCATGCAATATCTCAACTATTGTTCTGAGGAAGGTCCAGACATACGATTTGATTGCATTGTGACCTAAAGTCATTACGCAATTGAAAAATATTTTCTCTAGTCACGAAAGGCAAAAAGTTGCTTCATTTCAACAAATGGCTCAAAAAAGCTGCACACTGACAAATGGAAGTTTTTCACTCACAAAGAATTAGTTTCTCTGCATTGTTCAGAAAAAGTGTTTTAAAGGAACATGGACTCGAATATCAAGCTGAAAAATGTGTCTTTAATAATCCTAACAGGAGAAGTCTGTGTATTTTGGAATATTAAAAGCATTAAATGTCTATTATGATATTGAAAAAAACTTGCAAAAATGTATAATGACTCAGAATATCAAGTATAAAACAGATCTGATAGGAATTAGTCTGTATTATCATCCAACTCTCTGACTGGTAAAGACAAATCCTGATGCTCTAGTGCGGAAACTATGATTATCTTCAGCTGGGCTATGTTCATTCGTTTGTTGCTGATCATCCACACTGTAGAGGGTTCAACGTTTGGTGAGATTTCCTATTGCATGCTTTACAAATATTTCAATTTCTCAAATATTTGTTTTTGCTTACAATTACAATTCACAACAGAGAGAGGCTCAGATGTGTTCACTATACAGTATACTCTCTTAACGAATATGTTTTATATGGGAACTTTAAGGGTTCTATTAGCTGGTGTAGATAAGGAACCCCAAAAAGGTTCATTATTCAACTTTAAAAATGGTTCAAACAGCAAACAAACCACGCTTGTCTCGGCTGAGAAATTAAATTTGGTGCCACGCCAGACCGACGCCCCTTCCCACAATGCACCGCGCACTTGCGCCTCTTTCGCAAACAAAACAACATTAAGATAATCCAGCTGCACTAAATTCCCTCAAAGGAACCCCTTTCGCTCAATTTGGCAGCTGAAGGTCCTATCATAGGGCCTTCCCACCAGGTATTGAACCTTTTCACTTCAATAAAATTCAGATCCTTTTTTAGGATGTGGGTTACTTATATATACCATCAAAAACCTTTAGCACAGATAATTATATATTTGTGGACATAAGGACTGAATGTGAATTTTTTTCTAGGACATGTATCTATAGGGAAAAGTAACATCAAAAAAATTATGAAATCACGTTTCCCCATAGGATAGCGTGTCCTAGAAAAATATTAAATTTCAGTTGCTATTTCTACAAATGTGAAATCATCTGTAAGAGTGTAAGTGCAGGAAAAATCAACTTTCCAAAAATTTCTCTTAAGTTTTTGCAAAATTGCAGGTCCTCCAAAATTAAGAAATCAACAGAGCTTTGGTCCAACAATTGGTAACTACTATGACATTTTGCGAACAGTGACATCAAAGAAGTTCAACATGTCATTCACATACTGTGAACATAGAAGTTGCAAAAATTCCTGTTGGGTTGATAACGATGGACTGAAGAAATACGGCTCTTTTGGTTGGTGTTCCTGTAAGGAAGACTGTTTTGTGATAGGTGATTGTTGCATTGACTTCTTCATATTCTGCTCCAAATTTTCCAACCTAAACAAAAGTATGATTCTGAGGAGTTCTATATATGATGTGTATCAACTAAAAGAAGTGCCTCCAAGTACTGCTGATTTAATGGTTCACTTTGCTCTAGCAGTTGATATGAATATTACTGAACAAGGATTGGATGAAAATGAAGAATGCCTTTCACTAACTAAGAGTAACATTCACACAAGAGTAACTAGTCACTGTGGGAATGACTCAGTTAACCATTGCGATTCTGAAGAATATGCTTTGGTTGCTTCAATTACTCAAGAACAATTAAGGCTTGTAGCATGGTATTGTGTGCAGTGGCTTTTTACAGACTGAAAAGCTTATTATTTCGACATGACATGTCTTTTGGACATGGCATGTATCTGACTGACTAGAGGAGAATGTGTAGTTTTCAGAAATATATGGTTTGAGGTGTGTTGGTTGATTTGCCAATCACCATAAATCGAAATTCCGCTCAAAAAACACACTTTTTTTGCTTTGTTTATAGCTCATTCACAAATAGTATTGCTTATAAAGGGTGATGCTTTTGGTATTCTGACAATTTTCAAAATGAAATATTTGGTTCAGTATCACAGTCTGAAGTGCAAAGAACATATTTAGCCAAAAAAATTATGGTTTTACAGTGTTAGGGTTCACCAGGAGAATTTTTTACATGAAGATGTCACTTCATGTGAAAACCATTAATTTTCTTACATGCACTTTTGATCTCACCTGGAATATATATACTATATATCTGGAATATTGCTAATGGCTGTGTAGAAGCCCCATAGTATCCCTCTTCCAGACCAACACTTCTTCAGTTCCTGAGACCATTATAAGAGCACATTTAGGATACTTTTGCATTGCTTATGCAAATGTTCACAAGTACGACACGTTTTACAATTTCAAAGGTTGAGGAGTCAAACTTTTAGAGGTTAGGTTGACAATTTTTTACATATATTTATGTATCAAACTACAATGCCTGACAAAATATTAAGTCTCTATCTATCATATTGAACTTGTTAGAGCTAATTTTAGTGTGTTCACAAGTACGACACGTTTTAAGAAACCGACACTTGCTGCTGCTACATCACCACGGCTGTGCCAATTTGCATGGATACTTGTAAATAATCATTAGAAAACATATTTAAGAAGCAAAAAATGTTTTTTTTTAGAAAAATCTGAACTCAATTAAGCGCAAAATTAGCATAGGGGCCTACTTTTTAAAAATATGATAAATTAGAGAAAATTATCAAAAGGCATATTTTTCTCTTAATTATGCTATAGACAGGTAATTCTTGATTAAATTCAATATCAATAATGCCACTTTGAAATATTTTCTTCAATAGACTATGCATATATATATGTTCAAATGAAAATGAGTAGGGCTATCTTGGGGGGAGTCAAAAATCTGCTATTAACTTGGAACAGAACCAAAGACCCAACATACAAAATCAAACACTACTTCTTTTAATCTGATTTCCTGGAAAATTTACTAACTGATTCGGAAGAGAATTTCCTTGTTTTGATACCTTCCCCTCAATATTATGTCACATGATTTCTTGTTAATTTCAGGGAATTTATCCTTATCACAATATTGAAGTGTTTAGTCATTATTTACCAATTTTAAAAGGTTAAATTGATTTTCCACTATGTTTTAACCATGTTCATTATTCATTTCATATTACTTGACCTTCCTATTTGGTTTTTGTGCTGCTAATAATCATTTATTTTGATCCAAAAATAACACTAAAATTGACTTTGGCTTGGTTTTTGTTGAGTATAGTCATTAGTCAATGCTGTTTTGGCTATGGTTACCATTTTTCCAAAGTTGGTCAGAACTATATCATGAACATTTCCTGTTTGTTTGGTGGCTTTAATACCTATACTTTTTGTGGCACAAGTGTTTTGACCAGCTGTGGAGAATTCAATTTTTGCAGGGCGAAGCTTAAGGTGCAGCTCCTCACTGCCTGCAATTAAATATGTGAAACCCCGTCAAAATATACTCCAGTATGTGTATTATAAGTGTGCCAATAATTAACTTCCTGGATTAAGTGAAAGTAGTTATTTTCTGAAGAAATTAACCAGATTTCGGTTCTGTCATGATTCACCCCAGTGTACCAATACACCCCATATTATGAAACAACGAATGCTCATTAAGCTTAATCCTTTTGGATTTAGTTTCCCTAATATATCAGCTATCAAAATATCAGGCGTATTTAATTGTGATATAACTTTCATTTTTCATCATCAGTGGCCAAAATGTGTACGCAATAGTGTGCTACAAGCCTTAAGTGGCAAAAATCTAATCAAAGTTTACAGCAACTATCATTGTGCTAAATGTAATGGAGAAAATAACAGCGCACTGTACCCAATCAATACCGACTTTAAATGTCCAAAGAATGTGATTGATTTCATTTTGAGAAAATTCCAACAGTTGAAATTTAAGAAGCGAGTAGCACTACTCGAGGATTATTGTACAAAATACTTGTTTGTTTTAAAGGAAAATATTTCTCACAATGATATAATTCGCTCCAATATCTGCATGCCAAATCGAGATCACTCAGAAGTTTCATTGTCACAATTAGACAAAATCTACAAAGCTATGTGCGACTTGTATTCATCAAATATTGAAATGCAGAACACAACATATAAGAATATTTTTTGTGCAATATTACAAGAAGGGATTGTTACTAACTACAGTTGTTCAAAAGAGTATCAAGACCATTACTTCTACAGCTCAATTAGTATTTTGATGAAATTTGATGGAACTCCTCAGGAAATTTTGCATGAATTCAACTCAGTGTTGAAGAGAAACAATTTTAGAATCCCTGGAGATTATTCAGGTGGAAAACAATTTTGCAACACGAATCAGATAAACTTTTCAAATAGATGTTTGGAGGTGAAGACAGCCAACATTAAAATGAGGCCTCAGAGAGGAGTTCTCTCGGTAAAACAGACACTTCAAAATGATAGCATTATATATGGTGACGACCACATACGTTGGATTGAGACACAACCGGATGACTTTATATCATGGGGCAAAAATGAAGTTGATCATGGAAATGGAAATAATGGATTTTGCTCTTTATTTACAAGGATTCCCAAGTCATATTTCTCTGTCAGAAATTATTTGTCAAATATTAATAAAGGGCCTCATGACAGTAGTTACAAATTCATTGAAATTGACTTTCGTCCAGATGATTTTGAGTCTTACAAAAATACATGCATCATCAACTTTGGCCGAATGTTTGAAGTGCCTTTTGGAGAGACATTAGTGGGCGACTTTCAATCTTATTTTGTAAATCATACCAACACTGGTTACTTCTTCTTTCCTCAAGAAGTTCACTGGACTCTGAATTATTCACAAGAAAATGGGGTCAATGGGAAAGTAACTTTATGCTATACCTATATTCAACTTTGCGAGAAAACTATATTCCCTAACAGTCTAATCAAAAGATTGAATAACGTCTTACCCTCCCGGACATTTTCCTCCAGTCAACCTCATGTCAACCTCTCAACAAACCTCCAATTCACATCGGGCCCAACGTTTGAAAACTACGTAATTTGTCGACAATCGCTTACGGCTATGATACGTGCGTAAATATCGTAGATAATGCGTATTTCTTTAACCTCTGAGGACAACGTGGACCAAACTCGGGAAACACCTCCCCCGCACCTATAATAAAGTGACCTCGTCCGGGACGTCTTATTTTTGCGCATGCGCAGCAAGCAGTTCCGCCCATCATGGCGCTTGATTTCGAGTGGAATGTTATGAAGCGGTCTGAAAAAACGTTGCAGGCGATGGATTAAGTGCTTGACAGGACCTATAAAGTTGTGAACATGAAGGATTTATATCTTGTGGACTTATTTGAACAGTGTTACGGACTTTACGGATGATATTCTTGGACTTTTACGCCGCCGAAGATGACCCGGCTGAGCGTAATGGATCGCATTGGATTTACCGGGATTCGAGACGGTAGTTTTCGATGGATGTTTCAGGTAAGAATCGAGCCTGCATTGCTTGTTTCTGTATGTGAATGGAACTAATGACTCATTTTGAACCTTTTGTGGCAGTATCAGGTGTGTAGGTTATGCACTGGATGCAGAAACTACCTGCAAAGTTAGCCCCATTCACTCAATGATACAAAATGGGGCAAATCATTATTGCGCGAGGGGGGGGGGGGCTGACTGGGGCAGTCCAGCCACCCAACCCCACTGCCTTTTGATTATTCTTATTATTCTTGATATTCTTGATGGTACAGCTCAGTTATTATTATTTTTTGTGGCTAGTGGGATTCAAGGATGTGCTGTGGGGGAGGGGGGGAGGTATTGTTTTTTTTCTTTCTGCAAATATAAAACATAAAAATTAAAGCAGTACAAACAGAGCTATCCAAAAAGGATGGCTCCCAAAATTAATAGACTTTTCTTCCTCATTTTACTGAGCAGTCTACAAGTCCACTTAGGGACTATAAATTAAATTAACTTGTGAAAAACACTTACCTTGCATGGTGAAATTGAAAATGTTACTGCAATCTTACCGTGATAAGATTGGAACATTCTCGGCATCTAGGACAGTTGCAATGAGGCACCATGAAACTTGGGTGTTATAAAATTCTCATATGCATCTTTGTGGGTGTGGAAAAATTTAATTTTTTTTAAAACCAGGATAAGCTTTCACATTTTTAAAAGTACATATGTGGATTTATTGTCACTGGTGTTACAACTTTTTCTTCACGGCTTCATCTAATTGTCAACAGCAAGCATCCTGTTGGAGTTTTTTATAATTACAAAGTTACCAGATAGATTGGAATAGGTATGGAATAGATGGCGCTACAAGGCTCTCTGAGAATCAGGATCCTAGGTTCTGCAACTTTGTGCAAACCTTCAACAAACCTTTGGCAGATACGTATGATCAGACGTTTGCCCTGAACATTACTTTCAAACGTTGTCCAAACATATCAAAGACACGTTTGAGAAACCTTGGAACTTACGTATGCCCAAACGTGTGACCATACCTTTGATAAACCTATGAATCAAAGGTATGGTCATACGTAATAGTCCTAGGTTGCTAAAACCTCTCTGATGAATGTTCTACAAACCTATGAATCAAAGGTATGGTCATACGTAACAGTCAAACGCTCTTCAGACCTCTCAACCAAAGGTATGACTTACGTAATAGTCTAAGGTTTTATAAACCTCTCAAATGAATGTTCGACAAACCTTTGAATCAAAGGTATGGTCATACGTAATAGTTAAACGTTCTTCAAACCTGTCAACCAAATGTATGACTTACGTATGACTGACACGTTAGCCAAACGTTAAAACCAAACGTTCTTCCAGCCTCTCAACCAAAGGTATGACTTCCGTGTGACTCTAACGTTAGGCCAAACTATAAAACAAACTATCTCCCATCCTCTTACTAACGTTTCGACCTACGTTTGGTTTTCCATCTGAGTGCAACGTTTGGAAATTACATTTGCCCTACCTTTGTCATACGTTGTTTGGCCCAACGTTTGATTCTAACCTAAATAATTACGTAGTGAAAGGTTTGATTTACGTTGGTGCTCAGGAGGGTAGTCCTCACAACTATTGGTAAAGTGTTAGCACCTCATGAATTTGCAATTCTTTCTGATGGACGTGCAGTTGTTTGTTATTTTGAAGAGAAAAGCTCAAATATTCTCGGACTGATAACTTTGTGCGGTACAATTTTATCTGTGTTTTCTTTGGTGGTAACCTTTGCCATCTATCTTTTCAATAAAGAACTACGAACCGTACCTGGGAAAATGATAATGAACTACATAACTGCTCTTGCTTGTGGTCAAACACTGCTTCAGTTAAACAAACTTCTCTTGAACCACCCAGTTGCATGCAAGATCAATGCAGCGAGTATGCATTATGTCTGGTTGTCAACGTTCACTTGGTTGAACACTATGGCTTACAGGATGCATAAGACTTTCACAGACATTCAGTTCTTCAATTCAGGTGATAATTCGTCCTCTGAGCTTCTAAGTTATGCTGCCTATGGCTGGTTGGTTCCTCTTTTGATCATCATACCATGCTTGTGTTGTGACCTTCTGGCAACTGAATGGTTCAAATATGCTGATGATCAACACTGCTGGATATCAAACACTAGACAATACGCACTCCTTTACACTTTTGCTGGACCTGTCCTACTCTTCGTCCTTATAAATGTAATATTTCTGATTCGTTGTGCTATGGCTTTGTATTCTACTTTGTCTGACATTCATAGAGTGTTGCAAACTGACCAAAGACAGATATTCAGAGTGTATTTCAGCCTATTTCTGCTGTCTGGATCAACATGGCTTCTTGGCCTTCTTCCAGAAATCACAGGTATCGAATTGTTTTGGTACCCCTTTGTTGTCATTAATGTTTGCCAAGGAATATTTGTATTACTCTGTTTTGGCTTGACGAAACTCAAATGTCAACAGTCAACCACAAGGGCAGTCTCCACATCGCGACAAACTTCAGTGAGACAGATGAATAGATATTGAAGGATTTGGTGAAGGACCTGAACAGAGCTGCCATTTTAATGGCTGGCTTTACATATGACGGTTTGAGACTGAAGCATCCATGCATGTACCCACATGAACATTCATTACATAAATTTGGACAAATTTAATTATTAATAACTGCCTTGAAATTCATGTAAAGAGTGGGCAGAGTGTGCACTAACTAAAAATAACTCCTTGTTTTCAGTATAAATTTCATTCATTTTTATTTGGATACATGTAGATCTGCCAAAGTAATCTTTTATTGAATAAAATTGTGATATAATCAGTTTATGATTTTTTTTCTCCATCACGTGGTTTGGTATTTGACATTAGGCAAAATATATTTGAAAATTAGGTTCAATAAATTCATTACTGATTGAAAGAGCCTTTTTAACTTATTCTAATTCATTTGTCCTTATTGTAATGTGGTAACTATGATGAGTCACAATACCAACTCCTCACTGCCACACAACCAGTTGGAGAAACCTTGGATCCACAGAAAACCTTGCCAGTAATTGATCAGCCAGGTCACACAAACATTGTTACTGATTTAACTCCTAGGAACTCACTTTAGTCCGAGCCCATGGGACATTAAATGGAGGCGGGTTGTATCCAGTATTCTGTGCTGGGGCAACTGAAAGACCCTGGGCATCCCTGAATTAATAAGGTATGTGCCAGACTCACAGTCTTATCTCATCATCATACGGCGATCGCCTGCCTCGATATAGTAGCCCACTAAGGTGCTGCAGAGGCGTAAAACACAAACAAACAAACAAACAAACAAACTGATTTAACTAAGAGAAAATCATCATCATTCTACTAAGTAAAAATGTAAGACTAATCCAACCGCTACATGTGCAAACAGAGCCACTTCCACAGATATCAGTCAACCAGACATAGCTAGTAGTGATAACAGATATAACATTGGCTATATGGCTAATAATAGCACAGTGTAAGTCTTTAAGCTTAATCCTCCAGCCAGCTCATAAGACACAGACTTCACAAATTGCCATTTTCAAGTGTTTATCCTCTTCAGTTTTGAAAGGGAAGAGAGCATTATTTTGAAAGTTTTATACGAAACTGAAATAATGAAAATGGATATCCTTTCATCTGAGAGCGTTTGTGCGGTTTGCAAGCAAGGTAAGACAGTGAAACATTAAGAAAAAAACAAAATATCAGTACCTACATATAAGGTACAGATTGTATAAAAGAAATGTAAGTTATATCAGCAGCCTAAAGCAAAATTGGCCTAAGTCAGACTTAGGCCATTTTTCCTTTTTGGAAGGCCCTTATGATAACACATGTGCTAAAAAAAATTTGGACTCCTAAATTAATAATTAACCCTTCAAACTCCCAAATCAATTTTCGCACAAATGGCCCAAGTCCTGTTGACTTAGGCCATTTGGACTTAGGCCAATTTCGTTATCACTAATTTTAGCTGATATCACCAATATTTTTCGGTCATAATTGTGAGTATTAATTTCATTGAAGTTGTTTCCTCACATTTCATTCTTAAATTTTATGGAAAATTGCTTAATAACACAGCTACACCACAAAATAATTTTGGCCTAAGTCATTTTGGTTTGAAAAAAAAAATTTGGCCTAAGTCAGTTTTTGGCCGTTTGCCAAAAATTGCCAAAAATGACTTTTGCTTTAGGCTGACGATATGTAAGGTAAACTTCTTACCATTGGCACTGTTGGAATTTTTGTGGATGTCTTCAGGCTGGTGACAGAGACTCTAAAACCGTATCAATTATTCAAGTTAGAGCTATCTAGTCTGAACCAATTGTCCATTCATTCCATATAGCTATTTCATCAGAAAGCACAGAATTTTCATAACAGCGGTGATGAAGGCAAAGCATTTACAAGTTCAACCTTGAGCTGTCAACAAAGTGATGTTTAAAATTGACAGTAAAAGGAAATCCACACTGCAATGACATTTCAAAAGGGTGTCAACAAAGAAAAAAGTGGCTTTGACCGAACATTAAATGAAGGCAGACTCCATCTGTTTGTGTAATGCATCCAGAACACACAAACGAGCATATGCAATGGAAATGAGCCATTGTCCTTGTCATGCTTTTGGATGCTTGAATGGTGAAGTTTGAAATATTCCGCAGCAATGCCTTACCTTTATCATACAGGAACCCGTAACTCTTGGAAGTAGTTGATTGGCCATTTAATTCCATGTTAAATATGAACTGTATCTCTATTAGGGTGCATTGTCTGCTCCTACATCTTCAAAACTTAAAGCAACTTTGCAGTATTGTACCTTAATCTTCAATGGTCATTTAGTATTATGTGTATTTTTAAGTGAATTGTAAGCCCAAGAGGGCTGGGGGCTAGTTTGTGAGCCCATTTCACAGAAATAAAGAATGTTCTCTCTCTCTTTAAAAAAATCCTTGAATTTTTGGGAATAAATTCCATTGTCTAATAAGGGTGTCCCTACACACTTGAAATTTGGGCAGGAGGTCATATTTTGCCCTCACACGGTTATTTCAAGATGGCGCTGCTCTGTGGTTGCCTGTGTTGTCATACCGTGGATGTTGTGCATACATATAAGTAATTATCTAGGATTATTTATTGACAGCAGGCTTTATTTTGTACCCAATTGAAAACAAGATGCAAAGAGATCAACAGTTGGCTGTATTTTTGCGTTGTATGATAGGACTGTAGACCCTGGCATTATTGCCCTCTTTTCAATGCCACCATCCCTCAATACCTGAGAAGCGAATTAGACATGCCCAGGAAAATATACCGGAGACTTATCACTAAAGGTTATATTTTTTCTAAGTTTACACTTTTAAGAAACAATAATTAAAAGCTGTAAAGGATTTAACTACATCTGTTCAGGCTTTAATCGACTTCATAAAAAGAAATTTCCCTTGCTATAAGATTCAATAAATAAGCATAAATGTGTGTTTGATTGTGGCGTGGCAGGTATATATGCCATGATTGAGGCAAGTGTGTTGTTCTTTCTTAATGCCAAGTAACCCAAGTAACGCTGCTCTCTATGGCTGCGGGAATTGTTCCCAATGACTCTTAGTATTAATCAGTGCATCACTTGCTGTGCATTTTGCTCCTGTTGTGAGTTTTTCAGGGCATGCAGTTTGAGAATGACATGAAGTCTTTATCACGTGGAGAACATGGTCATTGTCATGCAGCAACTTGTGTTGGCGAAGGAATTTAGTTACTTTGGAGGATGTGTGCAGCATAGTAACTATTAGAGGATATCGTTGCAAGTAGTAATTGTAGACAAGGCCAGAACCAGCTGCAAATAACTCATAAAATTTTCACTCACTTTTTGCGTACGCATAATTCTGGCAAACAAACATTTCAAATCCATCAAGTATATTCACAATCTGAGCACAGTTAGCACATCGAAGTTACACAAGCATCAGAAACAGGTAAACTGTAATCACATTTATAACTAATTACTGGCAATTGAACGACCTCAAGACAATCCAGGGCCTCATTGTTGAAAGAGATGGCGCAATTATCAATGAATATCAATAATTCAGAAATGGATAACTTCTGATGAATTTAATAAGTAGAAAATGTCAATGCTTTCGTTAATAGGACTTGAAAGTAGATCGTAAGAAGATCTGTTTCAAATCTGCCATTGGGAAATTGACATTATATTGTATTCCATGATGCGCTTTTTGAACAATATTAAAAGATACCATACTTTAATTGGTTGTGTGTGTGCCTAGCCATAAATCATTAATGCCCTCGCAAAGGCTTGGGCATTAATGACTTCGGCCTTGGGCAGTGGAAATTGTACTGATACAGTGTGAATCTCTAATGAAGTAAAAAATAAAAAATTAATTCCAATTGGCTGCTAATCTGTAAGGACCTGTAATTGATTGGTTGATAGACTTAATTCAATATTATTTCAATAGTGTACACAAGTGTTGACAAAAAGTACTCAGTCAAAATAATAATAAGGATAGCACACAAAGCTTTTCAACTATTGATCAGTGCATCACTTGCTGTGCCTTTTGCTCCTGTTGTGAGTTTTCAGGGCATGCAGTTTGAGAATGACGTGAAGGCTTTATCACGTGGAGAACCTGGTCATTGTCAGGCAACTTGTGTTGGCTAAGGAATTTGGTTACTTTGGAGGATGTGCGAAGCATAGTAACTATTAGTGGATACCATTACAAGTAGTAATGCTAGACAAGGTCAGAACCTGCAGTAAAACATTTATATAAAACTCAAAAGAGGTGTTCAAGGCCTTTTTTTCATATGGACATTTATTTGCAATATGGAATTGCGAAAAATACATGGGACAAACACATTTCAAACCTGCCTTAGCAGTAATGTAAACCCAAATGTTCCATTATCGAAAGGATATCAAGTATACTCACAATCCAAGCACAGTTACACACTGAAGTTTTAAACTCAAGTGATTTTACACATGCATCAGAAACAGGAAAACTGTAATCACATATATAATTACTGGCAATTGAATGACCTCAAGACAATCCAGGACCTCATGGTTGAAAGAGATGGCGCAATTATCAATAAATGTCAATAAGTCGGAAATCGATAACGTCTGATGAATTTAAGAAGTAGAAAATGTCAATGCTTTCATTAATTGGACTTGAAAGTGAATAGTAAGAAGATCTGTTTCAAATCTGCCATTGGGAAATTGACATTATATTGTATTCCATCATGTGCTTCTTAAACAGTTTTAATGCTACCACAAAGCTTTTATTGATTATTTGCATGCCCAGTCAGAAGTCATTAATGCCCTCGCCAAGGCATTGCTTAAGACTGTAAATTGAAGCCGGGATCAACAGAGACCAAATCAGTGATTTTATCAACTGGTTCACTCAAAAATTGTTTCTTATTTAACGGACACAGAATAAATATCGTTCTGCGTTCTGGGTGTCGTAAACTAATCCTATAGCTGCAGATGTTGACAAATCTACTTCAATAGATCTCCATCCACCAGACTCAGTAAGTAGCGATTATGGAATGAGATTAGCTACATGTATGTAGCTACTAATAAAACAGGTGGAAGTCTTAGGCCCAAATTTTCATCTCTAGTTTAAACTTGGTTTGTGGATAAACTAGGTTTAAACCAAGTTTAAAATATTAAAACTTAAGTTTTTCTTTTCTCGAAATTTTCATGTCTTGTTTTAAAAATCAACCAGGTTTTTCTGTGGTTTTAGCAGAAACCTGCTCAGGGGTGGTTTAACTCCTGGTTTTGGAAGCCTTCAGTGTGGATTTTGCGTCTGCAAAGTCAGATTTCCAATTCACTGATCTAGTTAAGGGGTATCAGTTGTGCTCTGAATTTTTTTTTTCTAAAAATATTTTTTATCCCAATTTTTTTCCCCACCCCCCAACTCTTTTTTTTTTTCGAAAAAATTGCGAAAATCCCCCCCCCCCCAAAATGTTCTTTTCCAAATTTTGCTCCGACATTTCCTTTTCTCCATAACTCCCCATGTGGGCGTTTTCGTCAAATTCTTCTTTTATTTCCCAATATTTGTCCAAAAATACTTTTTATAAATTTTTTTCTTTTCATGTGTGTCGCAAAATTTTATTAGGAGAATAGTAATGCAGGTATTTATAGCTCATCACAATTTATTGTCTTTTAACTGTATCTTTTTGTCAAGGTGTTGCCGTCCTCATGCTTTGGCACTTACATAATAATTCATTCTATTACTAATTATCTATTCTAACTGTTGTATCTTACTTCTTTGATTTTTTACATTTTTTTTCTACTCTCTCTATTCATATTCCCCTTTTTGTATTCTTTTTCATCATTTCTTTTTAATCTTGTTTCTTTTGTTATTTCATTTTGTCTTCTTTCTTTTTGCTTCTTCATTTGCACTTGTCCTCATTTTCTACCTCTTCTCTTTTCTTCACTTTAGGTTATTTCCTTCCTCCATGGCCTATTTCATTCCTTTCCTCCTTCTTTTCTTTCTTTTATTCTCTTTATTCCTTTTTCTTTCTCATATTTCTTATATATCTTCTCCTTTTTTCCTTACTTATGGTTTTATTATGTTATCCTTCTTTTTTCTTCTTTTTCTCCTTTCTTGTTGTTTTCTGTTCTTCTAGATCTTTCTTCTTCTTCTCTTCTTTTTTATTATGCTGTTAATTTCTTCTTAATTTCCGAATGCTTTCCTTCTTCTTTCTTCTTAGTTTCTCATCTCATCTTTCTACTTTGAAATTAGTCTAAATTAACTTCATGTGCACTTCATCTGACCATTCTTCCTGATTTTGCTTGAATTTCCTTCTTTTTCTCCTTCTAGAATTCTTCTTTTTATTACTTATTGTTTCTTCATCTTTGTTTACTACCTTTCTTTTGTTCCTTACTTATCTTTTTAAATTTTGCTTCTTCTTGTTTCAAAGAACTGGGTGCAAACTGAGTTTAAACTCAGTCTCCATAAACCTGGTCTAGCCAAGGTTTGTCAGACATGAAAATTTGGTTTTTAAACTGGGTCTAAACTCAAGTTAAACTTGGTTTATCGAAACTGGGTTTAACTGGGTAAAACCCTGGGTTAAACCAAGTTTAAACCTAACATGAAAATTTGGGCCTTTATGTTTAATCCCCCACTTAGCTCACAAGATACAGACTTTATAAATTGCCAAATGTTTATCTTCTTAGCCATTGAAAGGGAAGAGAGCTTTATTTTGAAATTATAGAATGCTCACAACATTTAATGGAGCAAGGTAGCAATCATAATAAGTTCCTGTTATAAATGATAGTTTCAACTAAATGTCAACAACAGAAATTTTGCAAGGTCAATAGTCAACACACCAGATGTGAAAACAATGTAGAGACACAATTAGGGTTATGTTTATTTATAAGATAAGAGTATGAGTTTAAGTAGACCCTGTATTTTTTCATTACATTTCTGCAACCATATGTCAATTTTCTCTGACATTTGATGCATGATAACATGCTGAAACAGCTATAATAGGCAACAAGAATGAAAAAATAGCATGCAATGCATGCATCGGGTCCTTGGTCTATTTCAACAAGTTGGGCCTCTTCAATTTTCTACCAACAATCTATCAAGTTATGTATAAGAAAGCAGTATATTTTGACTATGCACAAGAGGGCAGCACAGTCCAACTTTTGGTGTGTATACAGAAACCAGTTTTTGTGTGAAGTGCTGACAGCTCAGAAGAAATATGTTGAATAGAAGAAAATTTGAGCACTGGTAAGCACAATATTGTAGCCAGGGGTGCATTAGCACCATCTTGATCACAAGGGCATATCTGTTGGGGTTGTCATTTTGTCTGTCAAATGTTTTAGTGAGTACACCAACTTTGCCTGTTCACAGGAAATGAAGCTGACGACAATGGTCTTGGAATGAATTCCAAGGACCCAAAAACCGTTTGCTCCCTTAATTTGTGTGAGCAGCATAAGACTGCCCTCCTTTCAAGAAATCCAATATCGGCAAGTCCCACCTTAACAACCGTGTTCCAGATTTATCCAACATGACAGCAGGGTTGCTAAAGCTTGGACCAGCCCAACTGACATTTTTTACTTATGGACATAGCACTGCTGGTTGTAGATTAGTGCAAAAGTTTTGTGAATAATTATAATATCCTATATATTCCAACTGATAAACAGTGGTGATACATATGTAATTTTTATGTTTTGTCACAACTTTGTCTTGATCATGAATATATTAGAGACAAACCTGCGTTTCAAGATTAACTACATTTACTGCAAGACCAAAGTAAGCAACCATATATGTCAAAATTCCAGTCTTCTGATATTATGCTCTGTGAAGACTACAGAGATTGATATAATTTTCTCATCTGTGACAAAATCCACTAGAATAAAGGTGGATATTCTTTCATCTTTGACTTGTCGTGCAGGTTGCAAGACGAGGCAAGACAGAGAGATATAAGAAATTATTTTTGCATATGAAAAATGTAGTACCAAAGACTTGTATCGTAATGGTGAAATGATTGCCACTGACACAGTTGGAATGTTGGTGTGGGCCTGCAATGACGTGATAACTCATAGGCCTACTAAGAAATGTGTCAAGGTTTAATATGTAAATGGCACAACCATGAAATTCGCACAGCTCTTAAAAAGTTTTTTTAGGACTTACAGTTTTACCATAACTTTCATTAAATTTATTTCATATTCATTGTATAAAAGGCAGTTATGTTACTGTTTCAAAGAAATTGAAAGACGGATATATAGAAAAATAGAGAGAAATTTAGACTAGAAACTATAAGAAAAATAAAATAGATCAAAAATAGAATAGATAGATAGATAGATAGATAGATAGATAGATAGATAGATAGATAGATAGATAGATAGACAGATAGAAAGATAGAAAGATAGAAAGATAGAAAGATAGATAGATAGCAAATAAATAGGATTAAGAATGAATAGAATTGATAGATAATCAGCTAAATAGTAAAAAGGAAAACTACACTGAAAGCTGCCAAATTAAAGTCTATGCTAGATTGTTGATATTACATAATAGTGATAACAAAAACAATAACATGATCTGCATGTAGATTAATTGCTCACTGTTACATAATCATCAGTTGACAAAGATTATGTAACCTTAATTTTGTTATGTTTTCTTGTTGTCTGTTTTGAAATGAAATGAATCACATGTTAATAATTTAATTTAGCTTGTCAAGGCTTATAATTAACTATTCCATAAAAATAATAGAAACAGGAAATATAAATGGATAAAATTGAATTTTTAAGACACTTTTGAATATGAATATGTCATGTTTTGTTAAATTTGAAACTAAATAATTGATAAGAAGCTGGTCCCACTTGACCTAGTTTCCTGCTGTCGACCATTGATGTTGAGACCATCCCTGCACAGATTTTTGAAACCTTTCTTGTGCTAAATTTCGCTTCGCGAAACGGCCTTCGGCCGTTTCGCTGCGCGAATATTAATAGCTGTGAGACAACTAACTTTATAAAATGCCCATGATTAAAAATTAACAGGTACATGGTGAGCTAAGGCTATCATCGCACTTTCAAAACAGAAAAATGAGACACGGATGTCACAATGTCTGTAACATTATGTGTGAAATGGAGCATATACAATACATAATTTTATTCTGTATCTTAACAGAATAGTGGCTTTAGGGCCAGTATAAATTAGACGTGTTTATTCAACAAAAATTATTCTTCTTAAACCTGACTTCAAATTGTGATCTTTTTCATCATTGTGGCAAAATAATGTCAGTCATCAAAGCAAAACTTATCGTTCAACCTTGAACTGTCAACCAAATGATGTTTTAAAATCCACTCTGCTATGATATTTAAAAAAACTGTCCTTGGATTTCCTACATAGCGTTCTTGACAAAACACAGAATGAAAGCAGACCCCATCTCTTTGTGGAATGCACGCAGAATACACGAACAAACATATGCTAAGCAAATACACCATTGTCCTTGTCATGCATTTGGATATAGCAAAGATTGAAACATCCTGTAACAGCACTTTGCCTTTAATATACAGTTGCTCCTGAATGCAAGTTTCCTTTCCAGTGATCTGCTGTTAAATTCCACGCCTAGTGTACCTCACAGAAAGTGTATAACTGTGCGAATATTGGCTACACCATTGATACAATGCCTGCATCATTCCATATTGCAGTTTCTCACTATGTCTACTAGCATGGCCATTGAATTTGTATCAGGAGTCTTTGAGCTAGATGTTGGTCCAGATCTTGCAAAAGTTTGTATGTAACCCAAGCTTTACGAGACGTTAACCATTCGCAAGATTCAGACCCATATCGTATATCTCGCATGTCAACTCCAAGTAGGCCCTACCAGTGTCTTTGCTGGGCAAGTTGAAGCAAGCGAGTGTTTATTTGATCACTGTGAGCACAAATATTTCAAATATGTGAGTAATGCAGAATAAAAGACTAGGGACAGAAGTATAATGAACTCATTTCATAGAAAAAACATGCAGAGAAAAATAAGTCTGTGTCATTTCCTATTCAGCTGCCAATGATTACTTGACATCAGAGAAAAAATGAGAAATAATTGAAAATGTTGCTTTATGAACATATGAAATAGCTTTGAAATATGTAAGAATTCTGCATGTTATTTGAAAATTGATGAACCAAATATGGCATAGAATTTGATATTGTTGGGTAATCATTTGAATCTCTGTTCTAATTCTGATTTTCTGTGAATTACATGATAAGTAAAAAAAAATATGTGAAAGAAAAAAATTAGGTGAAAGCTCTGTTGTTTCATGTAACAAATGATGATCTCTTTCTTCCCACTCACCAGTCTAAATTCTCATTCTAGCATATTATTGTGAAGCCACATGATGATAGAGACGATAGGGCTTTGTGTTCTGTGTTTATGCAGTTCACTGACAGGAGTAAATGGAAGAGGCAGGGTCTACTGTTCAGGAGGCGAAATGCGAGATTCAACTAATAAGTAACGCAGCAGTAACTCAAACATTGTCATATTGTTGATACTTGGCAACAGTTTGTGGCTGTTACAAAAATCAAAAGGTGGTACCACTCTGTACAGCTCAAAATTGAAACAATAAAGGGTCAATAATTACTTTGAATGATCAAACTGTGAGAGGGGATAATCCTGTAATTATTACCAGTGGCGTCCCGATGGGGGGCATGGGGGGCATGTGCCCCCCATATTGGACCTGTGCCCCCCAGGTGCCCCCCCCAATGAACTTTCCAACTCTGGCCAAAATATACAGTTAGTACAGAGGGTGCCCCTCCAGAGAATCGTGTGCCCCCTCAGGTGCCCCCTCACTCGAGACCCCCTAGTTACGCCACTGATTATTACTTCGAGAGGTGCAAAGAGTATTAAGTTGCCTGACTCAAGGCTGCAATAAGTGGTACAGATTAGCTGCATTCAATTTGGGTGAGGAAAGTATTCTAATGTTTATGCATCATGGCGCAGCTCCAGCAATGCTAGTGGCTCTAGTGTCCGATTAGGGAATCTCTTCCTCCTAAAAATATCTGGGCTCAACCACACAAGAAACACAAGCAGGTTGGCATGACTAATAACAGAGTGTCAAAGTATGTTCACATACAAAGTATATATCTGATATTTATGAAATTCCTGCTACAGAGATTTTAACCAAATTTTAATAAAATCTCCATCGTGGTGAATTGAAAAATCCAGGTTAGCTCAGTTGAACCTGTCTTGTGATTCTCTTCAGTCTTGCTAGCAGATGTAAAGATGGGCAGACGGAAAAATGGATGTATTGTATGTATATTATTTTGGGCAAACACATAATATTACGAATGAATTATTAAGCCTTTTCTATGGCGGTTACAACTATGCTCCAAATTTAATGTCCAATTTAAATATTATAGAAATATATAAAGTAACAATTGTAAAATACAGGGCACTGGGTAAAAATATCAATGTAATAACTAAGAATTATCTGTGGATAGTTGGCAAGCTACAGCAATAGTACTCCAATAGTATTTCCTTTGTAACCTTTCCCAAAAATAGGGTAATCCTGCTGAACAATGGACTGCCATTTGATATGACATCTGTCTGAAAGGACAAGGGACTCAACAAGACTTTCGAATGTGCCCTTTTCTTCCGATCAGATTCAGAAGCTGGCAACCTGCTAGACCATCATCCATTGCTGCAGTATTCACATACCTATTTATTAACATTGCCTTCTCTCCATTTGTGTCTGGATACTGCAATTGACGTGTCCAAAATTTTGTGGCTTGGGCTGGCTCCATAGCCAAGTGGCTTGCGTTTCTGCCCTATACCAATAGGATGAAAGTTGAAATCCACCTCTTTGACCTCCCTGTTAAATTCCAGAACACAACTCAACCATTGAAGGAACCAGTACCAGTAACGAAAGCCATACCAATACCAAAAACAGTGACAATCATTAAAAGAAATCGCTAACTGTTGCTGTATTTGAATTAGAGTCCAAAAGCGTGGTCACAGGAGCAGGACCTGACCAAAAATGGAGAATGGTTGTGTCTCACCTTCTTTGCTGAGGCAACTGACAAATTTCTTGGAACTTATTTTGCGGTCAATTGAAACCACACGTGAAATGGAAATGTAACCCCTTGACTCTTTATCCTTCACTATAACAATCCTCACAATTCTGAATAAAATATTTATTTGTGCATGGGTAGTGGCATGATGATCTCCGCATATCAAAATCTTACTATATATACAAGTAGTATAGTGAGTGCCCTCCAGAAAACTGCATGCTCCCCTCTATTGGAAGCCCTGGTTAAGCAACAGTGCATTGGGTTGGCTTAATTGCGATTCTGTATTATTCTGTTGCTATACACTCTAAAAAATTTCGGATATTAGTGGTTTTGTGCAAAACCAGTGTGTACAATAAAAAACCAGTTTGGTATTTTTCAACTATTTTTGGTTTTCTTCAGAGCAAGTGGTATTTCTCATGAAAATTGGTTTTGGTCATGGGGAATTATGGTATTTATAAAAACCAAACTTCTGGAAAAGCACCTTTATTATGATCCATTTTTAATATACTTGTGGAACAATGATTTGAGATGTTTAAAATGTTAATGTTGTGGTTCATGTTTTTAAAATTCCTGCATGTTACTTTATTTAGAAGTTTTAAGAGAGAGGACTAGCTATGCTGCATATCAGTCATGGCTACTTGAATACCCAATTAGGTATTTTACTAATCCCTCAGGACTCACTCACCGGTTGACCTTATCTATAAACACAAAACTGTGAACATGTCGCCTGCCAAGAAAAGCTGTTTGTTTATCAATCAAGACTTAAGAAGGTTTAAGGCAGAGTTTATTAGTCTTAATACAGCAGTGGAAGAGTGTGCATGTCAGTGTGCAGAAGATTGAGAAGAACTTGGTAAGTTTTTTTTTTAATTCCTTCATTAAACTCCTAAGAAATATGCAGTCTGAATGCAATTGTGTTTATTTGGGTAAGGTGTACACAATATCTGGTTCATATATATATGACATTATACATAAATCAAACCAAACATGTGGATAGTGTTAAGCATCTACTTGTTCTGATACAACAATGACCCAAGGCATTCAATACTGTGAATATTGCATTCTGCCTGTAAAAGGATTCATTATGATTTAAGGCAGCATGAAATTGTAGTTTGGTATATGAAATACCCAGTTCCATAATTTTTACCAGTCGTCTGCCGTAGGGGAGACCAGGGTATTGTGCCACCAATTGCAGGGTTGAATTGAAGAACCATCAAAATTATGAACAAAAAAACTGCCAAATATTATAATGTGAAAAGTCTCTATCAGAAATTTAGTATTTTTGGTTGAATGTACTCTGAAGACCAGCATTATTGTTCTTCAGTTGTGTAACTTTGGCATTTAATGGAGTGACAGATTTCCACAAAAAGAGGTATTTTGGGCAAGTTGTGCATTTGTAAGCTGTGCCCATGGTATGATAGTTATGGTATTTTAATTATCTTTTGATACATTTTTGCTTCTTTCACACACAACACTGTAAATGTGGTGAAAAAAAATTACGGCTAAGAAGAATTTGTTATTACAGACACTAGCATTACACCCGTGAAGACTTGTGAGGGGAGATGGGATGTAGTAAGAGGAGTATTGTATAGTGTAAAGATCTAGTTAAATGTTAGGAAAGCATCAGTTTAATTTCTGTGACTGTTATGGGCAAAGTGTGGCAAGCAGGGGCGACATCTTGACAGAAAAAAATTAACTAATGCTGGAAATGAAAGAGGGATGATGGTGAATCCTACGAGAAAGAATGAAAAATATCATGGAATTATATATTAGACATTCATTTGGGACACTAAATGTAGCTAAGGACATTGTACAGTTGGCAGAGAAGATGCTTGCAAGTTTTCATAAGTGGGCAATCAGTAGTTTGGCTGGAGTACCGTAAGGGGTCCGTGAATTAATAGTATGATGTTCCAAAAAGCATACATACTTTTAAAGTTTTTGGTTTATGCGGGCCATCAATGTTCCGTAATAACTTTCATTTTATGTGTCGGAGCATCAGAGCATCAGCCGTAATTATGTCATACACATGACACATACTTTATTTTTGAAGAAATTGGTGAGATTTGAGGTCGCACCGTAAAACGGGGTAAAGTTGGCATTCCGGGGTAAAGTTGGCAAGCTATTTTAACCATTTCATGGCACAAATGCCAACTGTTGTCGCTGACACAGGCATATGTGGCAAACTTTCCATTCGTGTCAGTGAGGATGCCATGAAGTTGGTCAAATTAGCTTGCCAACTTTACCCCGGATTAACAACTTTACCCTGTTTTACGGTACTTTTGCTGATATTTTTAAACTCTTTTAACATTAATTTTTTTTTTAAAGATAGTTTTTACTTTCTGTTTCAGATGAAGAATGACATGTTCCTACTGAGGCCTTTAATACAAAAAACTACCTTTGGAAGAAGTTTGCGCCATAAAGCAGATTGGGAAAAATATAGACAATGCTTCTCAAGGTACGTAAGTTGAATAACAGCTCTTCCTTATCTTTTCCAATTGACAAATACTTATTGTATAGTATTCTGATATTCTCTTGTGTTAAAATGAGCCTGTTTTGACCAATCTTCAGTCAAATAATGAGTGAACAGGGTATGTTGCACAACCAAGGCATTAATTGAATTGAATGAAGTTATTTGATATATACTTTTGGCATTATCCTCCTTGCAAAAACTCATGGATGATTCTACCTACTATTTCAGATCTCACCAGGAAATGGTTACCTTGCCCTGCCTAGAGTACCAAAGGAAAATGTCTACTTCATTTTTGCAATATTGAGGTAAGTGCAAACAGTATGGGATCTTTTATTTGTAAAGCATACAGTGAGAAGAAAAGAATTTAGAATTCATATTCTGCCAGTGTGTAGGGAAACTACAAAATAATTAAATTCTTGTAAATATTAGTAGTAATAAAAAGTGGAGTTGTAACATCAAAAGTTCCATTGAAGGTTTTGCAGATGAAGTACAAGATTTGTATATAATGACTACCTTGACTGAGTAATCTTTTTTTTACATAAAAGTGATATTTGGATACCAATGCTCATCCACTTTCCACTTTCAGGATCCCAATGATGCATACTGCAAGGTTCGATTCACGAACAGTCGTTATCCTTTCATTCATCCGAATTGACCTAAAAGCGCATTAATAGTGATACGAGAAGGAAAACTTCAACCAACAATCATACCATGTCAATCGCTGAGTCCGGGATTCGAATCAAGCTCTAGCCGGACTCATTGCTTTCTCCCCCTACTGTTCTAGTTGGCCTACCAGGTGCACTAATACAGGACGTAAAGCCCCAATCATCCATCCATCCATCCATCGTTCCTCAAGATTGGCTACTGAAGACTTTTGATACAAATTAATGATACTGACATTTCCATTGACATTGCCACCCTGACTTGCCGCTTTTGGAAATATAACTTTTGTCATTAACAATATAACATTTCCTACGTGTAAGTTATGTGTCTTTATTTCAACAAATTCATAATTTTGTAAGTCTCTGCATTCCTGTGTTTTGATTACCAATTACTGCTGTGATGTTTTCATTTTGTGTGTTTGATTACCAATGACTGCTGTGATGTTTTTATTTCGAAGGCCAAACTGTGATAAATGAATGTCAATATTGGTTATTCAATTTTTTTTTTTAATGTAGTAATATCAATATTTACAATTATTATGAATGTGTGTGAATGTGTATTGTAAAAATAAACATTGAAATCGGATCCATGGAATCCTTATTATTTCTATTTACTTTATCATATTTGATTCATTCCAGTACCTCGAAAAGCACCGATTATATCAATCCAGAAACTTTGAAATACTATTTTCATTGCAGTTTACAATACAAAATGGTATTAAGAAATTTCTATGAAATGACACCAAAAACCTGTAATTGGGTTGCAATATTACCGTTATCCATACCACAAAATTCTTAAAAAGGTCTTATAAAATACCCACCAATGCGTAATGGGAGAATAAATTTTGATATTTTTAGTGATATGCTGGTTTTTTTAAGTCCAGGAAATGGTTTAATTTTCAATTAATGACAAATCCAAAAGATTTCAAATGTCAAGGAATAAAAAACCCATGCATTTTCTATATTGCATGCATGTAAGTATTAATGGATTTCTATGATGGAATTACAGTATCTGCAATTTGAAACATTAATATCCACTGCTGACTTCCTGCAAATTAAACAAAAAACCAATACTGATTTTTTTTTGTACAAATGCAACTGGTTTTTGAAAATATCAATTGTTACTGGTTTCTTAATTAATCAAAAGGTGTTCAAAATACGGGACAAGCTTAAATACCAATATTGGTATCTTATTAGAACTTTAGTTTTTAGAGTGTATCATGACAGAAAAGACAGCAAAGGTTTGGCTAAAAATTGTGCCACATCAAATTGATCTAAGATTAGGACTTGGCAGCATAAACCAAGAAGTTGTCAAACTTCATCAGTTTGCTATGGAGAACTGTTCTGTATATCCTCAACATGAATGCAGCTATTCATTGAGTTAGAATGAGACATGCATAAACACAAATCAATTACATACATGAATTATATATATTTGCCGATTTTTTGGCTGTTTCATGAAGAGTTGTGGGTAATTTAAGTTTCAAAACAAAGTTTTATCCAATTTCTTCAGGTTGGGATGCAATTTGTGATTGTGGATATAAGAATTTGTTAAAATGTAATACTTAGTACTAATTAGTAGTTATAAATGTATCAGAGTTGGAAAGTAACCGTTGTTTTATACATTCGAATTTCAATCTTGAATTTTATTCATGTTTCAATTGTGCTCTTCCTGATAATCTAGCATATATAGTTAGATATCCTTTCATAATTTGTGAATGGCTGAGTGGTTACAGACCAGGCCGGCTCTGCTGAAGGTCTTTGCTTGCATTATTTCAGTGAAATACCAATATTTTAGTGGACCTTCATTCATGATATCCCCATTGAATGTTGTTTTTTTTCTGGATGAGGTGTAAAATTAGTGCCTTATTTATCAGTGGCTGTGCTTGGTGAGTTACAGATCCCTCACATGAGGTAACATGTGGCATGTTGAGGGCTCCCACTCTCTCTGTCCCCCATCTCATCCATCAATTCTGACTAGTGTCTAAAAAGCCACCATGTCTATTTCTATCTATCTTCCCTATAATATTATGTTCATGGGCTGGGGATTCGACCACACTTCCAGCCTGTCAGGAGAATATCACAAAGCCTACATGTACATTGACTGGTATGAATAAACACCAATTAGTAGAATCTTTTGGAATGGACCCATACAATTAATGATACACACATATTGAAGACTGCGTATAACCTCATTCTTGCCCGAAGCAGTCAAAAAACTGTAACAGGTATGTGCAGCCCACTATTCATAGTAATCAACTACTATGACAAGCAGGTCAAGTTAATCAAGGTAGTTGGGAACTTGGCTTGACATACCAGCTTATCGGTCAATCGCTTCAATCATTTTTTATCTGAATCTTTTCTTTCATCTATTACTTCAAGCAATTAGGCTGATGGTAAACCTTTCTTTTATGTCTGTAAATGGCCTGACACCAGAAGTAAATACGTATTGACATTGTTCACAAGAATAGAACATTTTTGAAGGAATGGTTGAGTGAAGTGGGCTTATCGTCCTGTATTTTCCACGGAATCAGCTTACTGCGATGAGCAGACACTGAGGTAGAGATTCGAGATGCACCGTAAGCACAGAATCAAACATCTGTTTTACCATGCAATTGGGTTTCCCGGACCAGAAATCGAACCGGGATCCAAAAGGTAGGCTGTTCTAAGCCTCCGGCCAGATGATGAATTGTTCAACAATATTGTCTTTTTGCCATTCTCGACATGATCTTTGTCATAACTCTCCTTTGCTGTATATGAAGCTTATGGCATAGTTTTTGCCCACTATCCCTGGACACTTGCGAGGACTTTTTTGGCATGCCAATAATTTGATATCATAAATCTATAAGGATATGTCATTGAAATAGTACATTGCTAGGAATTTAATTAAAGAATAGTATGTCGTCATAAATGCTTGGACAAGAGAGGCCTATTGTGAAAGTTACTACCTATGCAGCATAAAATTTCAAAAGAAAATCATACCAAAAATATTTACAAAAAGCAGTATTTTTTCATTTATTCATATAAGCAATTATTCATATTCAGAAAAAAAAATCTCCTGGACCTTGAAATACTCCGCCTTTGATAACATGTACAACCGATTGATTTGGCATGTTGCATGTTTTAGAAGAATGTGAAGCCCAAATCACCCATCCATCATCCTTCAAACCATAAAAGCACCTACACAAATGTCCGCTCATGTGGAGCTTCTTTAGTAGAACTTTGCAAGGCTATTAGTATTATAGGTTATGTAGCCAAACAATGGCCTGACATTTGATGTGACATTTGATGTGAAGTCTGCCTGAAGGGCTATCCACCTCAACAAGACTTCCGGATGTCTCTTGTCATGTCATCAAATGGAAGTTGGTTGCAGGGTTACTCTTTATCTATGTCTTTGTATTGTTTTTATAGTGAGTACGTCACGACAATGGACAGTATGCCTATAATATATCAATAACTATGTTGTCACTCTGGGCTATATATTTACAGAAAAAATCAGAAGCATTGTTTCTCCTTCCAAGAGATACATGTATGCATAAATGATTGACTCTGGTAGTTAATGAATCATCCCTCGGCAGTGATTTCACATTGTGCCTCCTTTGGCCGAAATTAAACTCACTTTTGTGCAAAATTGGGGCAGGTGTGTATTCCTCAGAGGGTTGAGAAGGATTCAAGCATGTTTTGATCCGGCCTGCTGAGGATGTATATTGTGAAGTTGACCGAGCACATAGGAAGACCATAGATAGTTTTCTTCCAAACTTTTGAAAGTGTAATCGACATTGGTTGAAGTCTGAATATGTGTACTTCTGTTCAGCACATATACAACATTTCGACATATCATTAGGTTGTTATTCAAGGGAGGCATGAGCACAGCACAATATTCCCATTTGTTCGGGGTATAATTATATGGGACACAAAAGAAAGCCTTGTGCTGGCCAAAATTGTGTCACATTAGTTTGATGTAAGGTTGATTCTTGGCAACCAAAATCATGCAAGTGGCCAAAGTCTTCTGAGAAATGTAGAACTGTCTTGTTCATGTGAGACCCCTTTCAAACATAGGCCTATACTCATATATGGGCATGAGCACAGAGCTCGCACCAGTTTTGATCCTGGAGGACTAAAATTTCAAGTCGATTTAAAATTGTTCTTTTCAATAAATTTTGAAAAGTGAGTCCCTGGGGCCCTAACAAAGTGAAAGAATTTTTTTTTCTTAAGGATTTGTGTATAAGAACGGCCATTAAACATTTTACCCCCAAAGTGTAACAGATTTTTAGAAGTGAAGTTTCAATGTTCTTTTTTAGTTAAGGAAACTTTTTTTTGGAGATATTTAGATATTTTGACATAAAAATCCAGGTTTTTGAATAATTAGCACTCGTGTCTAGAAATTTTCCTTTCCAGAGGAAAATGTGGAAATTGACGTGTAACTGTGAAAACAAGGCATTTACGTTAAAAAATCTGCTATAAATTTTTTTATATTATATCTTTCAACACATTGGTAGTTTCCTTTGAGTATAAAGAAGATTTTTTGACGTTTTCGAACATTTCCAATAATATTTGCTTGATCTATGGCACTTTCTCAACGTGTAACAGTGACATGTTATGATTTATCAGACTTTAAAGGTGCATTTTGAACTCAACGAAAATATTTTTTCTGGAATATGATTCAGTTTGATTCTTATTGTAATTCATATAAGGTACTGTTAATACAATTCAATAGAAATGAAAATATTTTCCGTCACAAAATCGAATTTCAGATATTTTGCGAGTAACTGTGACTAGAGTGCAGCACTCTGAACAACTGGAAAGTACCGTTAACTTTCTTATGGTTCAAAAATTGGTTACAAGGAAGAATAAGCCATTGTGTATCACTTTTTGTAAAAATTTGTGAGTTGATTTAAGTTTTGAAAATTTTTCATGGTAACTGTGACCGAAGTATGTCACGTTACATGTTGAGCTTGTTTGTGACGTCTGTTCAAAAGATTTTCTGGAAGTGAAAAGGCCTTCTTTCAATATAAAAGTTAAAAACAATTATGCACATGTCACATAAACCGCAATTTATGATGATTGCGGATAGTTATTTTTTTCATTGTGTATTCAGTGTGACTATTTTAATTTTTTTTGTGTAACAGTGACCGAATGAGGTACAAAGAAGCCTATTTAACACATATGCAATATCTTAAAGGACAGTAAATCTAAAGTTTGTAGTGTTAATAACCAATAGCTGGCCAAATTTGCAGTTATTTTTCAAAATGAATGGAAAATAAAACTTTTTCTTGTTCGAAGTAGCAAAAATGTCACTGTTACATGTCACGGTTACACATAATCTTTTCCTGCCATACTAGATTAATTCTGCATCAATGGTCATGAATCTTAGAAATTTTACTCTTTTAGTTTATTTTGGAGCAAATATAAATCACCTGTGCAGGAATTCATAAACATATTACTGATTCAATTAAAGGAACAGTGACGTAACAGTGACAATGTCACTGTTACACGCTGGCCAGGATAGTCACAGCAGCATTATTCTAATGCCCAGAATGAAAGGTAACAATGGATTATGATAAACTTTCCTCTTGAAACAAATGTAAGGCAATTAAGCAGAATATTAAAGTTATTAAACTTAAAAACAGAAGTTGGTTGTGTAACATGTTACACCTCAGGCTTGCAAATAGGCCAAATATTTAGGTTAACATTTTAATTTTGGTCTGATGCTTTATTATTTTTTAGTTTATTGTGGATACAAATGCATATATGTCGAAATAATAACATTTGGTGTGGTTTATAGTAATGGCTAAGTGTAACAGTGTGACTCACTGTGACTTGTAACATTTAAGGGCCTCCAGTTCCTATTGCATTCATGCAAAGTTGATGAATTTTTGAATACTTGAAGTTGGTAACCCAGATTAATGCTTGGTGAAGTATCATTAAATTTAATGAAATATAACCTATGTGTGACATGGGGTTGAAAATTTACCGTGTAACAGGTAAAAGTGTGACCGAGTCATGTAACTCAGTTTTTTAAAAACTAAAATGTACACCTTGCTATCAAGAGGCATACCACACAATTTCATTCACAAATATGCAACAAAATAATGTTTTATGTGAAGTGTATTCAAAATTTTAAGGTGCTGAAATGTTGTTGATGTACGTGTAACATTTTGAAGGTGAAATGTTACACGGTCTTAGCCATATTCTGGACACTTTATTAAATCTAACAGAACTTTGAAATACTGATATTTTAAATGTCTCAAAAGTTCTTAAAACATTATACAAAAGTTACATTAGACATTATTAGCTTATAAAATTATATGGAGGGTAGAAGTTTAAATGTTGGAAAAATGAGTCAAATTTCCGAGAAATTTGCCTGTTTTCTGAGCGTAAAATGCCAGTATTTCTGTAATAATTGACAGAATTTTCAAAAGCTCACAGTTACTGATACCCATGAATATATTTGATAACTTATGAATAAAAGAAAAAAAATTCATTCTTCCAAGGGTAGGATATAGGCCCTGGAAAAAGTGTGACATGGATTTCCACAAAAGGGTGGCAGCTCTGTGCTCTTGCCCATATACTTGCAGGCCTACAAAAACACATAAATCAATTTGGTTAATTTTGTTGATATGAATCTCAAAGTAAATTTGTCTATCTTTCTGTCTTGGAGTGATGTGTTTCAAGAATTTTATTTCTTCAAACCATTTCAAATATTTCACAAGATATAAAGACATAATGTTGTTGGCTATCAAGAGGGTCAATCAATTATGCTGTTCATGTCAATGTATTTCTTGTCAGATACACCCTCGACATGTTAATTATTAGCAATCAGTGACTCATATCTCTGAGAAAAAAAGCAACCTGTGCAATTAAAGAAGCAGCAGCTACAATAGTATTAGTCTGAAATGAAAATAAAAAAAGTTCTGATTTCTGAGTTCTGAGTTATCTGAAGTGGGATGAACTAGAGCCCAGCCCTGTTATGTAAACTTCGAGGAACCTGGAAGAAGTCCTGCTATCGCATTTACCAGAATACGCATGTCATCTCATAGACAAGCCATTGAGACATATCCTAATAAATTGTCCACGTACAAACACTATCAGAGTTAGACATTACATAATATAAATGAACTTTTCAAAGACATTGCCTATGCCTCAAAACTGTGTCACAAGATATTCAAAAATTTTGATTGATACATGTGCATTTCATTCTGTAATTTTCCACATCATTAACTGAGATAATAAAACTACTCCTACTACTACTACTACTACTACTACTACTACTACTACTACTACTACTATGCATTTGATTGGAGGACAAGGTAAACGGGCACATCTTGACCTATTTTTTTTCTGTACAATATAAACATAATATAAATTTTATAGTTACAGTGTATATACAAAAGTTTTTTGTGCAAAAGCTCCTGTGATCCAGATGTTCAGTCTGTTGTTCTGTCAAGCAAATGTAGGTTCTTATCCCATTTCTTTTTCAGCCATGAATAAACTTTTCCAGATACGATTTCTCCACAAAAAAATGGCAGCAGGACATATGAAGCTTAGAAAGGGCAGGGCATTAGCCCACAAAAGATTTTACTTTGACAAACTAAAATTCATTGCTTTGCAGTTGTAATGGCTTGGAGATAATTCGTCTTTGTTGGATTTCTCTGATAAGCACAAAAGCTCAGGTGTTTTAGATTATTTATCAAATCATTCCTCAGGCATGCAGGATCAAATGAATATCATTTTCAGAGAAATTTGAAACTTGTCCTTGAAAAGCAAAGAGACCAACAAGAAATTCTAAGAATGAGCGCAGATTATTGGGTCTTAAATCATGTAACTAAGTAATATGCACTTGGTAGGCTATTTAGGACTGCAGGAATTAGGAAGACACTGCAATGAGGCGAAAAACTGTTGGAACTGCATTCCAGCGTTGGTCTTCGTGATACAGCCGGACAATGGCGTAACTAAGGTCTCAAGCGAGGGGCACCTGGGGGAGGGCACGCTATTCTCTGGGCGGGCACCCGCTATATACTAACTATATATTTTAGCCGGGAAGTTCATATGGGGGGCACCTGGAGGGCACAATTCCAATATAGGGGGCACGTGCCCCTCTGTGTCCCCACATAGGGACGCCACTGCATCCAGAGCCGTATTTGAATCCGGTAGCCAGTGATTACTGAAGCCAGGGCCCTACCAACTGAGCTTAACCATGACCCAATGCACTTCAAGGAACTGCAATATAACTGTTCTCTGAAATGTCTTTTTCAAAATGGTGGATTCAATTTAGACTTGAGAATCTTTCTCCGCAACCCATAGATTTCATTTAGTAGATAATAATATGTAATCTGCCAAAAGCAGGAGAGAGTGGTAAGCATCTCTGGGATATACAACTCCATTGAATTTAATAAGCCTGTGTATGCTGGCAGGAGTTGCTGGCACCTTTTGCTTGCACTGATTGCTTGAATGGCGGTGGCGCAACTAGTATTGTAGTGATGATGCGGCGCCCTCCGTGGATAAATAAACGTACTGTGCAGCACCTTCTGTCGTTTCTGCCAGACGTCATGAACGGGATGCGGAGTCACAATTCTCATGTGCGGCGTCATGCCATTCAAACGCGCCCCACTTGAAAAATGGCGGCGAGCATGTCATCATGCGACAGTGATGACAATGGTGCATCCCACGACATTCTGAGAGGGACAATACTGAAAGATTTTTCAGTATGTACATGACTGGTGTTGGAAGGATCGGTAACGATTGCAATTTTTGCTCTTGCTCTATTATCATGATATTATGCTTAATGCAATATGGATTGTCAATATGGTTGATTCTTAAAATATTAGTTCTAGTTATCACTTCTAAAAAGGGTAGCTCAAGGCAATGATGTACTGTGTATGGGGCTACGGCCTAAGAGCATTGTACCGAATCAAATTTACCTGAAGAGTAAACATAATCTTATCTTGTGAAATATAGTATCAAGATTAAACTTCCACTGTTGATGAGAATAATAAAGAACACACAGTCCTAGATTCAGTTCATCCAGTGACTCTTTTGTAAACAGATGTGGTATAATCTGGCAAAAGTAAGTGTAATGCAAACAGGGAGAATGATCAGTATTGATAGCTAAATCAATGACGTCAGCATACTTAAGTGTGCCATGCAGGTGGTGATGGCGCAGACCAAGGCGATGCTTGCCCTTGGGCGCTACCCCCTCACGGCAGCAAGATGCTCCGGCAGAAACCAAAGAGACATGTGTCCTCTCTGTAATGAAGAGCCGGAGACTGAGACACACTTCATACTTGGCTGCAGAGCCCTCGAAGAGTGGAGGTCATCACATCTGCGAAAGCTGAGTCCCTACTTCCAAGCCTACAATATCCGCACAGCCGCTGGGAAAGTGAAGTTCATTCTGGACCCGTCGCATCACTGTGCAGAAGAAAATGAACTGGAAGCTGCCGAGTATATGACGCGAAGATTATGCTACACCCTACACAATCACAGGTCCATTCTATTTGGAACGGGCTCCGCGAATACGGCTGCTAGAAGGAGACTGCAGAGGAGGCAACTAGCCGTGTGCTGCTGACGTGTTTTTAAAATTCTTAAACTTGTGACATATCATTTCTAACTTCACAAACCTTTAAACCAAAACGTTTTAACCTGGATTTTAATAACGTTTTAATTCGGATTTTAGTAACGTTTTAAATCGGATTTTAATAACCCTTCAATTTACTTCATACCCGGACTTTTTAACTCAATTTTATCACGCAGACTTTTAAAATATTACCTCATCTAATGAGGGTTCTCCTGCCACAGAGGAGGAAATTACAACTACAAGTTCAAGTTCAAGCCATTCAACTCCCACTGGACATATTACTACTCTTGAGAGGGTAGAGCAATATATTAAATAATTGGCAATATTAATCAGGCTCCATGAGGATCAGTCTCAATATAGACACAGATTCAAGTTGGATCCTCAAGGGTTTAGTGATTGATAGTCAGTTGACCTTTTAAACATTTGCAGTATTATCATTGACATATCTGTCAGCAGGATGTGTTATAATTCTTTCCTCTACAAACTACTAGTTTGGAGTCTGCTCTAACTGATAAGATGTGCCCTAGTATTTGCATTAGAAATAGAAATTCAAATGAGTGTTTAATATAACAGCAATCTTTGGAATGAATCAAGGGTGTGGTAGTGATATTGGAAATAATTAGATGTGTAATATTTACCAATATATACACAAACACTGTTTAACTAGTTCTGAGTGGACCACAATGATTATGTGCATGAAAAGTAAACAAGCCATCTACCATGAGGGACATGGGTGTGTCAACCATAATTATATATAATATCCTCCTACTCACACACCCTTAGTGCCTTCATTACTCCAGTGACCTACAGATGCCAGTGACCTCATGTCAACAATTGACATAATTACATGGGGCTCTAATACGTCAGGGTACATCAACAAATAATATCATGCAAAATCGATGGCATTTAATTACAGAGAGAAAATATGCTCTTCACATTTTGAGAGTTTATTGACACACAATTCAGAAAGATAACCTTACATGGTTGCACAGCTCTTTATTCAAAACAAAACATTTACGTTAATATTTATTCAAAATAATGCGGTGATTTCGGTTGGATAACAAGTTGGCAATGCATCTGATGTTCATGAAGAAGCCATTGTAAAAAAGTACAATTTGCAAAATTTGTGACTGATGCAGTTCTTCCTCATTATTTGTTGTACATATAGGGCATGTCCAGGTTTTTTATGGGAAAAAATAGAAGTAATAATTACATCCAGTGACTGACAAGACCATTTCCTGAGGTTTCACATTGCATATATCTAAAAGGTCATACCTTTACGCTGCTATCCACTGACTAACATAGCTTTTGGCTGTCGTAATGTACAGTACAACCTAAAATAAAGTACGATTACCCCAGCTGGAAGGAAGAATCAGCCACTACTTTACCCTTTCACACCTTTTGACTACCCCTGAATCACTTCCTACTTTTACCTACTTGAATCTACCTTTTAAGATTACATTAAAATCACATTTAAACAACACCAATTTGAACTCAATCACTCAAATTGTGTTTGATTTACTATATATTTTGCACCTCTGCTAATTGCAGTTACATTAGTAGCTGCCTAAATAGAGTTCTTAATGTGGGCTAAGGTTGTTGTAAGGAGTCAAAAGGAGTTGTAAGGAGCTTTGGGGTGGAGAGGAGAAAAGAGGGCAAAATAGGTAAACAAAGGACTTCTGACAGAAAATTTTCTTACTTTATTTTGGGTTGTACTGTAGCAGGAACCTCCAACCGATCCACTGTAAAATAAAATGAACAAATCGAAACAGACCTAAAATATTTGCAGTGGATCGGCTCTTTTTTGTGAGTTTTCCCATAGAATTTACGTGCGTAATTTTACGTTGCACAATTGCTAGTGTCGCCACTATATCATGACCTTTTCCTATCCTGTTAAGCATAGCCAATGCATAAACACAGGATGCAAAGCCCTATAAGCCACCCCACTCTATTTGAAGTTATGTCCTTTTGTGAAGACAATTTAGGTGCTCACCAGGAACATGTTCCCGAAAGGACCCCTGTAATGTTACAGAATTGCGAATTTCAAGTCATGTTGAGCCCAGTTGTAATTACATAGCCTTGAAACATAGTATTGGTTGCCCATGCTGGTTTACCAAAGATTTGGTTAGTGTGCTGACCTTAGTTAAAATGCCTCCAGCTAAAACTAAATCCCCAACTTTGGTTACAAACTTATTGCAATCTTGTGACTCGTACTACAATTCAAGATATAACTTTCTGCAGGTCATTCTTCTACCTTGGTTCGGCGGGACAAAAATGTTTAGTTTTTTAAAAATGTATATAGAGACATTTTCAGATGAAATCTTACCAAATTTGTTACTGTATTTGAAATTGACATATTGATAAAAAGAGTAGCAATTTCTATTCAGCTCAGCAATCTGTCAAGTAATGCTGCACAGAGTAAATAACCATGGCATAACTGATGTTAAATATAAAGCGTAAACATTGTGAGGAAATAAGAGCTTAATTGCATATATGAATACTGCTTCCGCCAAATTTGTAAGAATTGACAATGTAATTCTACTCCATGTTGTACAAGCAAAGGAGAACAACTTCAAACTAGATATCTATAACTGACCATGGTCAGTGATGAAGAATTTACCAATATATTTATTATTTAAAGGTATATTGTATATGTTTATGAAGCAAGTGTGCAGACTATTTTGTGAAAGCTCATGCTTAGTTCAGTTTATTTAGTTCAGTTTATTTAGTTCAGTTTAGCTTATTAAGTTTAGTTTATTTAGTTTAGTTTATTTAGTTTAGTTTATTCAGTTTAGTTTATTTAGTTTAGTACATTTAATTTTGTTTTATTGACCACTTGACAAGAAAGAAACCAAATACGAACATTCACGTACTGAGCATCATAGATATAGTAAGATCAGTAAAGTGTATCACATTTACACAATAGGTCCATGCAACTTTTATACTGATTTTGTATTTCTTCACTGCAAAATTGACTTCTTTTAGCACAGGGCACTAATTTGGTTATAATAGGTAAAGTTGAATTTTTGCAGGTTGACCGATTATTTAACTATTGACGCTACACCAAAATGAACATTAAATAAAATAAAGATGAGAATCTGAGCTATTCAGAACTGCTTTCATCATTCCTATACCTTAATTAGAACCGAAGATAGAAGTGATTGAATCAATGACAAAAATGTGAAATATCACCAAAAGATTGACTCTGAAAATGTCAAGTTTTGAACTATATTTGAATCTCGAAGTCAAACGGTTAACTATAGAGACTTGAAATTGGACACACTACTGTAAATGTGTTAGGATTACATGTCCAAGGAGTATTACATTTTTTGAAGATTGCTTCCTTTGTCAAAAAAAAGTTAAAGTGTAAAATCATGACTGAAAACATGAATTTTTCAGGGTCCGGCGATCTTTTTAACTAGTAAAGATACGTTAAAATGAATAGAAAACAAATACTAGAGGAGATTAGAGGCTTTCAGAATATGCCTTCAGTTTTTCTGTAGCTTAATTAGAACCGGAGATAAAGGCCGTCAAAGTTTGGGTACAAGTACGAAATTGGAAAATGAGTACGTCAATTTAGGTGTCATTTTTTGACCTTTTGACCTTTATTGTGCAGTGTACGTCAAAACGAATAACTTGAAACTTTGCAAGGGTCCTCTAGGGTATTGTGGCACCAAACGCTGAAGAGATTGTGGAAATTCCTTAATTTTTTCCTAGTTAAAAAAATTTTGTATCTCAAATCTCCAATTTTGCCAAATATTTTGACCTTAAGTTTGACCTTGAAGATACCTTTATAGGTCAAAACCAACATTTTTCCCAGATTGGCAATGAGTTACATATTGGGGGTCATTTTATTATTTGAACTGTGTAGGATCAATATTTATTGCTCAAGAGGGCAAAAATAGGCTGATTTTTCATGTTGCGCGGTATGCAATGTTTGGAATTTTTTAATAAATTAGCATGAGAGAGAGAGAGAGAGAGAGAGAGAGAGAGAGAGAGATTCTTTATTAGCCAATATTACATGTAACATCGGAATTTGTTTTACCCCTCTCGTGAGTGTGTCGCCATGGGACGGCGCCATCTTGTTGAAGAGATAAATCAATTCCGATTTCAAGGTTTAAAACAATCCAGCTCCTGGCTATTAGAATCTATAATATGAACCCGATATCTTTGAAAAAAAATAATTGTTTGAATTTTTGAAAATGTAGTGAATTGAAACTTTGACGGGTCATATGACCTTGAAAAATGAGGTCAAGGTCAAATTTAAAGATTGGTATGGGGTTTTATGGGTGTATTAGGGGGGGGGGTTCATTATACATTTGCATTGCCTAAAATGACCCCTTCATGGATTTCTAACTCATGCAACTCAAATTGAGCAAATACACTGTACAAAAATGGCCGCCATTCCATAAATACTTAAAATATCAAAATTAAGAATATGTCTTTCCATGTCCCGTACTATAGAGCAACTTTTGGCACCATCAGTATGCTGCTATCTTTTATGGTTTTTGCTAAACCCGAAACAAATCAAAAACAACGTAAATTGTCTGTGCAGCGGTTTCCGCTTGAGCGATTTTGATTATTTTTTCGCCAATGTATAGCTTTTTACAATATATGGACACAAATTAAATAAAATTACACTAGTTTATATATTAATTGAGACATAGTGATTTAAAATATACTAAAAAGGTCATATAAAGCTTAAAAATAAAAATTGAAACTCGGGACCGAAACGGAGTAGTATACTAGTATACAGCTACCCCAAAAAAAATATTCAGGAAAATCGAAGCAACTTTTTCGGAAGCAATAATAAGAATATTAACAAAAACAATAAGAATTTACCATATATGGTAAATTCTTAATAACAAAAATCTGTCATGCCACTCGCAACATTTCTTTAACTGGTTTCCAGCCTCTGGCACCTGTGCTCAAGTTTCTTGCAGAAGGCACACAATGATTTCTTTCTTTGGTACGCGTTGCTCACTCATGTTACAATTTAATGGAAGACTTTCAATGCCTGAATGACTTTGTAAAATGTTATTGCTGCATTGTATTATCACTACAATAACATTATTATGCCTTTAAGGAAGTCACACAATTTTCAAAAATAACAAACTTAACCATAAAGCCAACATCTGATGAGCATCTCAACATTATGGTTTAGTTCATCACCTTCAGCAGTTTATGCTATATGATAGTATTTGGAATGTTAAAGTTCGCAGAGGTCAGACCCATATAGGCTGCCCAGAGTACTAGGGGGCCAAATACTGTAAACCAAAACTAAACCCATTATCCTCCATAGACTAAGTCATTTTAGAGAACCAAATTATGTCCTCGGATCTGCTCATGAAGGATTAAAGTAAATTTATACAAACACCATGGAAGTTATGAAGCTCAACATTGTGACTGATCAATAGAAATGCAGGACCGATAAAATGCACCACTGATCAATGAATAAAGCAACAGATTTGGAATGGCAGCAAAGTTATGGTGCAATAAAAATCTTGGCTACATAAAGTTTGTGTCAAAATGACTTGCCAAACATGTAGACTTTCCATGATATATTTACAGAATTGTAATTCTGGAGAGACCAACTTAAATTTAATAATATAATATAATGACTTTTTGATGATTCCACTGAGCTTTGTAAATAAGTATGTAAATATGTTTGTCGTTCTATTTATATTATTTATTTACATTTATTTTTTGTACTGACTTATGAGTCTAAAATGACTCTTTTCGTCAACAAAATTTTACTTATGTAATATTGGCGTTAGTTTCAAAAGTCAGTAGGTTCGACTGATGTGGCAAATGCCACTCTAGACCGAAAACTTGTATTCATGGATGCTACTTAGGAGGGCTAGTCAACCAGCTGTATAACTGGTCTAGTGATTATGGAAATGAGATTACCCATGTAGCCACTGATAAAACAGGTGTTAGTCTTTATGGCCAATTATTCATTCCGCTCAGTAGAGCGCTGCTATATAGATTTTTCAATGAAGCACATTATTATTTCTCTCTCAAACTTCAGTTAGGAGAGTTATCTATGATAGGTTTGGCTGAAGATATGTGAACCAGCATACCATGATATTAATATTAATTTGTGTTTTCGTTTCAGATTAATAAAACCACTTCATGAGATTGACAAAGCCAATACAAGACCAATGTTGATAGCCTGAGGAAAATCAACATGTTCCTGGTTCCGTAGTGTTACAGGAAAAAATTGAGAATGTGGTATCTTTCAGAAGAGGACATCTTCAATCAATCTTCAATCATTGTTCATACAATTCCACAATGGTTTCTATGTGCAAGGTGAACGACTTCTTATTAATCAATGACTGGTGGAGAAAGAATAAATACTGAATTTCCATTGCATAATATCCGGAGAGACTGTAAGCTTAGAAGTTATTTTCTTCAAATAATGTTTATTAACTAAGGCATGTTAGGTCTGGTTACACAGACCTGACCCAAAATATTCGACCTTGTTTCCACCACATCAATAAAAAGTTCATCATACATCACTTGTAAACCTCTTAAGAAGCCTTCTTAGTTCTGCAAAGCAGAAAAAGATAATAGAGGCTTGACAAGCCCATATTGGCATTGAATAAATATGACAAAAACGTGTGGAGAATAACGATCTGACCAAAGCAGCTGACAGTCATATGTCTTCTTTCTCATTTCTCTTGATAGACTACTTTGTGGAGAGCAAGATACACTTTGGCTTGGTCTCGGATGCCAAATCCTTGGCAGTGCCCTGGTGTCTTAGGGCCAGAGTCTTAGGGCCAGTGTTGGAGGCCTAGGGACTGGCATCGTCAGCAACAAGACCACATTATGATGGCCTAGGTCTCAGTTTTGGTCTCAGAGACGCATGCCTCGGTCTCTGCCTGGTATAAAATTTTGACAGATCAGCTTTACTACCGACCAACCATATGTTGAGCTTCACTACTCCTATGGTTTTGTTAATTAATTTATTTTCATGCCTCCAGCAGTCACTGTGGGGCAAAGACATCATTTAGTTATTCAAAATTCATCAAATCCGCAATGGGACACTTCACCTGAACCTACTAAATTGTCCATGTAAATCAAGGCAAGCCCATTTACTAAGTAATTGGGGTCAGAAGCCAGACTTCATAGCCATAATCTAAGCACTAAACACCTCATTATATCATCTAATGTATGGGCAATATTGACAGGCTGTGATAATATAACTCATTGACAATTTTTTCAAGTGGTGACTATGACTTAACACAGTTCAAGTGGCATGACCTCAGAAACAGTAAATATCTGTCACATAATTTAAATATTGACATTGGCATGATAAATATTCGAGCCCAGCACATAATCTGGCAGAAAACTACATTGTATATTTCTGATTCAGAATTTCATTTTCCGATCATTCATTCATAATAGTCACAGAAACATGAATATCTTTATCATGCAAACTTGGCCTTTGCAAATGCCGACTGCATGTTGCAACTCATTTATGCAACAAAGCTTCTTTTATTATTTGTGCATGTAAATACTATAAAAGATAATAAAATCTGCGTTGATTGTGCAATGCATTTCCTAAAAAATATCCAGGATTATGGGATGAATGATTACTTAAAAGGGCATTTTTGAGTTGTCAAATGTAGTGTTGAATTAACTTCTATAGTCAACAAGGCAACATCCAGAATTCTACTGCTCTGGCCAAACCTTCCTCACACATCACTGTTTGTAGTTGTGGATGCTACTTAAGAGGGCTATCCGATCAGCCATATAACCGGTCTACTGATTATGGAAATGAGATTACCCTTGTAGCCACTGATAAAACAGTTGTTAGTCTTTATGACCAATTATTCATTCAACTCTGTAGATCGCTCCTATATAGATTGTTCAATGAAGCACAGTATTAATCATCTCAGGTCAGTAAGGAGAGTTACCTTAAGATGATGCTGTGGAAGACTTGGCTGAAGCCATGCAAACCAAGAAAACCAGAATATTAATATTAATTTTGTATTTTGTTTCAGATAAATAAAATCCACTTCAAGAGGTTGATAAAAGCCAATACAAGACAAACAAGAATAACCAGAGGAAATTCCACACAAGTCTCTGGTTAATTTGTATCACAGTGACAGGGTCTTTTTCATTGTAGCAAGTAACAAATTTCAATTAATCAAAATGATTTCTTGATTTCTTGAGTGTGGTATCTTTCAGAAGAGGACATCTTCAATCACTCTTCATGTAATTCCATTTACCAACATAATGGCCTCTATTATGCATTGGGTACAACTTCTGTATTATCAATCAGTGGTTGATGAAGAAAGAATGGTAAATCGCCATTGCAAAATATCCGGAGAGCAAGTCAGCCAATCAATTGTTATCTTCAAAAGGTTTATTAAGTGAACCATGTTAGGCCTGCTTGAACGCCATACCTGATGCGAAATATTGAACCTTACATCCTCCACATCAATAAATGTTAATTCTACATCACCTGTAAACCTCTTAGATGCCTTTTTCACAGTTTTGGTAAACAGAAAAAAAATACAGGCTTGAAAAGCCCATATTGGCATTGAATAAAGGTGACAAAAACAGTGAAGAATAAAAATCTGACCCAAGACAGCTGATAGTCCTCTGTCTACTTTGCTTTTTTCACAAGAGAATAAGCATCAATTTGGAAATAGTGTCATGCTATGGGAGCTTCCAGAAAAGAAATATCAAGGTCAAGGAGGCACACTTGTATAAAAAATAAATCCTTTAATTGAGTATTGAGATGTAGTATGTACCAAAATAATATCTTCAGTAAACTACTGTATATGTGGAGTTTGGAAATGTGTGATAAATAAGAAAGAAAAAGAAACACAAGTCTTCTGATAAAGAAAAAGAACAATAAACTACCATTAAAGGTTTTATCCCGATATAGCACAGAAAAACTTTCTAGCCAGACCACTTAATAACTTGTAAACAGACAGATTACGAAAGAATTAAGACCGGATAAAATGCAATAAGACCACCCAAGTTTAGAGAAGGCATTTATTCCCAGAAGGTTTGCCTTCCTAAAGACTGTTAATATTTTTTATTTTTGCCAAAGAGTATACCTAGAAGCTCGCTTGCGGCGGTCTTTGGAACAGTTTAATGCATAGGCAACTTTATTGTAGCTGTCTCCACAATCAGCAGATTTTATTTCCATTTAGCATGATCCTGAAATGCATTTGCTGCAAAGTGAACGAGTCCTAATTAATTAATTTCACTGGTGTTGTCATTTAAATTCCTCTACGCCTTATTGATAAAGATCGCATGATAGTTGTCCAAAATAGCAATTTCTCTGCCTATCCAACAAAGAAATTAGAGTGCAATGTCGGCAGAAAAAAAACTATCCCATTATACTCAGCCAAATTCTATTTGTAATGTCCGGTAATACACTGCTCCCATCAGAAGAAAAAGCCTGTAATAAATAAGATGCCTGATCAGAAACAGAATGTTTTGTCTCTGAGGGCATCTTAAAAAGCATTAATTCACAAAATTCTCATCATGAAAAAGGCAAAATCTGCTATATATCTCCTTTCGAACTGGATTGAAAAACTGACACTTTTTTTTTAACTGCATCCGAAAGAAAATCAACACAAGATATCACTCTAGGGCATATATACTCTATTAACAAGATAACTTTAGAATTGAGTAGCAAAAACAACAGAAAATCTTACATGTAGGCATTCTCCCGTAGTCATCGGCTCACTTCTCGAGCTGGCTCTGCCAGTGAGCCTCTGACTTGGATGGTCACAAAAAGTGTGGTTTTAGAGTTTCAAGCTGATTGGTTGCGAAGGAAAGTGGTCGCACAATCAGAGAGGCTGTTACAGTTGGAGGAAGATTATGTCATCTCAGACATTGCATACTGTTGATTGCTGTTGTCTGTTGATCCGTTTGTTGTTGTAAGTTTCCTCATGTTTGACATCAACCTTTCTGATTGAAGCTATGGTTATTAAATTCAGGCTTATTCAGCATTGGTGGATCTGCTCCACTTTCCATTGAATTAAGCAATTCTGTGGCCAACTAGCATTGTGCACTCATTTTATCTATCTCTATATTTTATCTATCTATATATCTATCTGTCTAATCTATCTGTCTGTCTATCTGTCTACCTACCTGTTTGTCTATCTGCCTATTTATCTATCTCTATGTCTCTAATCCCCCCCCCCTGAATATGAGGCTTAGAAAAGATATATATCTATTTTGCAAAATTAAAAGTATAGATTAACTGTATATGTCAGTCCTCGAAGAGCTTCGAAGGTCAGTTGCACCCAAAAACTGAGAGTTTGCTCAGAAATGCATTCTGAATACATCAATCTTGGACCAAGTCAATCACTGTCCATGAATTTACCAACCCAGCAACCAATCAGATCAGAATTTAAATGCATGGCTGATGATGATTGGCACCTGAACTGTTCACAGTTTTGTGTTTGTCTTTAATACTCATCACTCATTTCACAGTTTATGTAACTTTAAGATGACAGTTTCTTATTCTCTGTCTGTATGTTTTGTTTGATTGTTCTACATCAGAACTGTTGTTTGTTACAAGTTCAGTTGTGTTCAGTCATAGTCATAGATTAATCCCAAAATTATTTTGGAAGATTCATCCTGGTTGGCTGGACAACCCAAGCATGACAGTTCTTAACTTGACTAAAACCACAGGAAAAAATGCCAACAGAGTCAGAGGCTCACTGGCAGAGCCAGCTCGAAGTGATCCGATGACCACGTGAGAATGACATGTAGGGTAAACTGAACTAATGCATGCTAGATAGACATAAAGTGTAATGCAAACAGGAGATGATATATAGTCATGATTGCTAAATCAATGCGGTCCACACACTCAAGTGTGTCATTCAACTCCCACTGGACATATTACTACCCCTATGAAAAAAGGCAATATTGTAAATAATTGGTAGTATTAATCAGGATCAGTCTCAAAATAGACATTGATAAATATTGGATCCTCTAATGTTTTGTGACTGATAGTCAATTGACCTTGGCGCTCCTGCAAAATGCTTTTTGTTGAAAGGAATAATGTGCCACATGTAGTCATAGATTATTAATTCTGTGACTCTTGTGTAAAAAAAAGTTACTATGTATTACAGCGAAACGTTTTGATATAGAATTGAATTGGACTGTGGTACTGTGAAAATGGCACTTCATGTGTCATCATGCTGATGATTTGTCATGATCAAACCCAATACTTTATGAATCTGATTTTCACTTTAAAATTAGTTATGAGAAGTCAAATGGCTTACACTTGATCATGACTAATCAAACAGCCTCTATGTTTCCCATGCATGTTGCAAGTAGAGAAGATGACATTTTGTTGGCTATCATGAGTCATGAAGTGCCATTTTCACAGTGCCACAGTCCACTTTAATTCTATATCAAAGTTTTTCGCTGTAATAGTTAGCCCTTTGTAGTTTCCTTCATTATACTGTGAAATACTTGAACAAAATGTTTAATTTGAATTGATATCGGGTGCTGCGATTACAGCCTACACTCTAAAAAATTTCAGACAAAATTGGTTTTTTAGATTCAAAATGGTTTTTTGAAAAACCAAATTTCAATGCAAAAAACATTGAAATTTGGTTTTTCAAAAAACCATTTTGAATCTAAAAAACCTATTTTGTCCCGACATTTTTTAGAGTGTATTTCTGGCTCTTGTATGCCCCTCCAATTCCCTATGCATTGTGTATTTTGAAAATTAACTGTTTAATTCATTATCGTGAATTTGGAAAATAAATACTCTATCTATCTATCTATTATTATTCTTAAAGATAGTAGGTAAGTATAATTGTATTGCAAACAGAGAGAATGATCAGTGGTGATAGCAAAGTCAATGGACACTCGAATGTGTCATTCAACTCCCACTGGACATATTGCTACCCCTGAGAGGATAAAGGCAATATTGCAAATAATTGGCAGGATTAATCAGGCTCCACAAGGATCAGTCTCAGTATAAACACAGATTCAAGTTTATCCTCCAGGGTTGTCAACGTTTGATACATACTCCTTCTGACAATGACGTCATTAAGTGTGTTATCTTTAAGATATTTTTCTATAGTTAGTTTAAAGGAAGAAATTTACAATGACATCTTTAAACTATTTTTGGAGCAGGGCATTGGAGAAAGATGTGTAAATGGCATTCAGGTTTTTGGTTTATTGTAAGCAATAGTATTTTGATATGATAAAAACAACTGGTTTGCAATCTAACAGAATCTAAAGTATTATTATGATTTGCATTGTCTGTTTTGCATAGGGGGTGACCCGGGGTGTTCAATGTAGTACTGGTCCAAGCTGGCCTAATGTACACCTACTATACCCTGTAAAAAAAGAAATTACAAAATCAAATTATGCAACTGTTGTTCCTTGTAATTTATTGGTCTGAATAAAATTTTGTCATTTTTGTGTCCGAGAGCAGGGCCTCGGGCCTTTGTCATCATCAATGGGATTGTCATATCAAAGTTGTTGTGGATCGAAAAGCATTTCACAGATGCAAGAACAACCCAAAGTTATGATGCCATTATGATGCCCAGTGTTTACACTGTTGCACTAGATGCCCTGGCTTTAATCTTATTTCTCACTGCCCTAAATAGTTAACTTTAATCCCCCAAATTCCTCCTTGCTCAGCAGACGATTTCTGAGAAGCATCTTCTTCTTCTTCCCTTTGGCCCTTCCGCCCTGAGACAAAGTGGGGTGCACCACAACCTGAGATTTATACTTCAGCCAATTACTAAAGATAGACAGATAGACAGATAGACACATAGATAGACAGATAGATAGATTGATAGGTAGATTGATAGATCTATAGATAGAATGCAACTTTTAACAATTTATAGAGATGTGTTAATGTAATGATCATATCCCATTGAGTTATAAGGGTTATTAAATTGCTCAAGGACCCGGTGAATGCATTGCATGCTATTTTTATTGTCGTTGTTATTTTGGAAGGAACTATGATTGCCAAGGTGATAACATTAATTCTAATTTTGGGTAACCTAATTTTGAAAGAAATTTCATTCCAGAAATCTATTCAATTTGAAAATGAGTGTTACATTTATTCATTTTGAATTGAAAGACTTGTGGCAAAACTGAAAATTACTTCATTCTTTATTTCCCTTTGACATGTGATATTGCATTAAATTTGATCATGAACATGCTCTTCCATACAAGGCACGGGCTTATCATGGCACAAATTATCAATTTTACTTGCTCATCAAGTTCACCCTTTCCATGTTTTCCAGTGTGTTTCATTATGAAATGTTAAATTCTGAACAAATGATTTTGTAACTCTTTGAGAGCATTAGTGCATCTTTTCTTTCTTTAAGGGCAAATACACATCACGTAAAAATCAATGGTCATCTCCTGCTGATTTCTGATAAGATCAGGTTTAAAAAAGGTTAGTCTGAGGGAATGAAAATTTACTTTTAACTATCACTGAATTTTGAATTCAGAAGAATTTTGTTTAACCATTGATTTATAACTTTATGATTGCGCCTGCGTATCATTCCTTTCTTGATTAGCAAACAAAAAACATCAAGGGACATCCTCTTGTTAACTTATCATCTTTAAAATTTGCCCTGCAGTACAAACATTCCTAACTTTCTATGATGAATCCACATTTCTGGATGCACTGCTACTTCCCTAAAGTGTTACTTGAATTAGCAGTTTGCTGAACTGAATAAGGAAGTGAGACCAACACCTGTTTCATTAGCAACTACACAGCTTGTCCTATTCTAGATTTCCATCAACACAACCACCAGAGCCCAGTTGCCTGAATACTGATGAAATAAACCTAGTCATGTCTGCTTCAGGAAAGATTTTTTTATGTCGGCTACCATATTGAGTAAATATTAGTCTTATTGATTCAACTGTCTTCCCTTTATTCTTGGCTTCTGGTCATTTTGATGGTACAGTGGTCCCAGCGTTGTAAGACCCCCTGTTGTAAGACTTTTACATTTTGTCTCATCTCACATGCGAACTGATGTTTGGCTTGATTCCTCAGCCTTCAGAAGTCCTACAGCAGAAATACACATACCTATGGGTAGATCAGCGATTTTGCAATCTGAATACCATATTTTCGCGATGTTTTGGGGCAGTTATTTGCCGATTTTCGAGCATTTTCAGCCACAGCAGCCCATTCTTAGTTGTTTACATTCGTGACACAACCAGACAAAGAGGCACAATTGACATGAAGTCACAATTAAAGCAATCCAGCGCCACTCTGAAATTAGTTCCAGTTCACTTGGTGCCAGTGCCAATCCTCCATCTCCATGCATTGAGTTTCCACAGACTGTTAAACAAGTGCCAGAATTCAGTTCGCATACTAGATGAGACAAACTGTAGTGCATTTTTCACCCCGATGAAAGACTCCAACCCGACGAGAGACTACTTTATGACCACAGAAGGGGTGGTCATGTAACGCATGAACCACTGTACATTCACTACAATCAGAAAATGTTTATCTCTGTAATTTGCAAGACCGAAATGTTACAAGTGTCATGTATGCGGAGGCCCATCTTGCTTCAAATTGCTAATATATATAGAATTTTATTGGACAACAGAATATCATCAAGATGTAGATAAAAATTAGTAAGACACCAAAGAAGTGCCGTAACAGAGAATAGTAACTGCTCATCTTAGATCCCAGCATTTCCAATGGTAAACGTATCATGGTGATGTCTGAAAGGTGTTTAAACTAATCCTAGAGAGAGTGGGTCTACTAGACATTTCTACACTGAGATCCAATTATCTGGTCTGTTAGATTGGCTGTATAATGGGAGAGACAAACCTGCAGACTTGTCATAAACATCATATATGTTTGAAATGACCCCTGTATTGGAAGAAGACGTATAACATGGACCCAATCCTGCTAAATCGGTTAATTCTGACTAGAATAAGCTGCAGTAAAATGATAAGGATAGATCCATTCAGGTGATATTTGGGTCATTCTCCCACAAACAAAAACACTCCACACATATATACTTTCACAGCTACTGATAGTTTGTTGTCCTCGGCCTTGATCTTAATCTCGGATGTGCACGCTTCACTTTTGGATGTCCCGCCCTCAACTACATCACTGTATCTAATAGGATAGACCGGTTTAGACCCGGTCGAGCTCCTCATCAATTGCTATTGTGAAAAGTATCAGAGCCCATGTCATTGATGTGTGTAACACTATTGTACAAAATATATAATTTGCAGTTAAATAAAAATGTCAGTAAGGGGAAAAGATAATTTACCAAGACTAATATTATATATAAACACAAATACTTGTTGGCACATTATTTATTTATCTTTTTTATATTAAAACTGTATCATCTAATATTGTTTTAATGACATATTTTCTCCGGTCTGAATAATGGACTTTTCCTTTTACAACACCATGATTGACCCATCTCTTCTGAGTCAGTGTAATTCACAACTTGCACAATGTTCAACCAATTCCTACTCAGCAAGAGATAGTAGCAGTTCATCACAACTGTTTAGGGAAACTAACTAGGCCCCTGTAGTGTGTAATGAGTTTTATCACACTGACAAGTTCCTGAGATTGTGCTTACACAACACGAGAGATTCAATTCTAAGGTCATCTCCACACTGCAAAGTCTTATTTACTGAACTAACCATTATTAACTAAACGTTGATTTGCACTGTATATGGATCCATTAATTTCGATATGATATATATTTATTTTTAAAAGAGATTCATTGAGGTCAAAAAAGACGAACGAATGATCATACAGCTTGCTCCTAGACAAACCTTTTGTTGATCTATGCATCATTTTATACAGTTTCCTCTGGTTAAACATGAGATGGTGCATTTAACATATCTCCTGAAATTCAAATTGATTTTCTGCACAGTCCTCTCTCAATATATTCTGAAATTAATAATCATTGCACTGTTGTCCCTTCAAGGTTACTAATAAAGGTATGTAATAATTTCTTTGACTTGCTAATGTGCAGTTCATGGACAATAAGCCGGCCAATAATACTGTCAGGATTCTTCTCTGAACCAAATTCACCATTTAAGGATTACTTGATAGCCATTATACAATTTTCTCATTACAACAAGAAATGTGGTAAAAAGTTCGCCAGAGAGCATTTTTTTCTGCAATGCACTAATTCACCGGTGTTCATGCAAGGACATTCGGAAATACTACACATCATGGCAATGAACTGATAAATTGTTTGGTATCTTTGTGACATAGATCAGATTCCTCAATCTTTTTTGTAGAAATCTCATCAATCTGCATGAATGATGCAAACTGCAGTAATCAACCACAAGCCTTTTCTCAGTATATATTTTCTCTACTTACAGTGTGTCCTGTCTATCTTCAATATACTGATTCAAAGGGCTATGAAAAAACCGCTACACGAACTTAGAGCAGTGTGAATAATTTACTTAAGTAGAACTGTCGTGAGTGGCGTTGCAGTGCATTTTTGTGACGTCACAGCTTATTCAGGTCATTGTTAAGGTTGTGTCAAGAATGTAAACAAGTTTGTATGGTCTTCGTCATCCAAAATTGCCAAAAATCGGCGAAAAATGATGCTAAAGCATCGTGAAAACATGATAGATAAATTACAAATCGGCTAACATATCCATCAGATGTGTACTCCTGTGAGTCTTTTAGATGCTGAGGAATCAGGCCAAACACCAGTTTGCATGTTGATGAAACAAACTGTATATCAGGATGATTCGGTCAATAGCAGAAGCATTTTTTGGATTCTGCAAAGAGTCTTGAGACATTCTGATAATCAAAGGCCATTTCATTGATCGCAAATCTGTTTTGTGGTGATAGGTTTGTGAATTCTAATGTTGAATATAACCCTTCCTGTATACACACAATGAACTACGATCGACTGACTGCTGGCATAAAAGGTGTGTAGCAGGAGGTAGAAGCAGCTCGAACAGGGAGGTGTGCAGTTTTGCATTAGATATTTTTTTAAGGCCAACTTTTTTGCAGTATTTCCATCACACAAGTGTTCATTACAAATATTGATGTTTTCATCCATAATTTCCACAAATAAAATCATCCATTAAAGGCACTGCAAGACACTAACGCATTACCCTTTGTTATTTTGTAGCATACTTAATCCTATTAGAGGTTTAGACTAATACTGTATCTGTATAAACAAGAAAATTGCATGACTAACGTGTAATTGATAAGACTCATACATAACAGAGCTGAAATTATGGCAATCTTTATTTCACCTTGACACGCAATGCTGCATTAAATTTGATTGAGGACATGCTCTTTCCTAAATGACATGGGCTAATCATGGCGTGAGGTATCAATCAGAATAAAGATTCAAACCAACCATTCTTCCCTGAAATTCATCTTGCATCTCAAAGTATTTCTCAAAGACTGTAACTTCATAGAATTATTTATCTATCACCAATTCAAAACATTGATTTTTTTTTTAAATTTAAAATCATGATGAGATGGTCACGTTCTTGTTAAATATCCTTTTACGAATATTAATACCAGCACACACACATACCACATTTACTTGTAGTTGGTAAATGCAGGCTCATGGAAGCACTCCAACCTACCTGAAGAGTGGTCACTTCAAAAGTAACAGTCCCCTGAGCTGCATAGGGATTGAGCCTGTTCTAAAAGAGCCCATATTAAACTGAAAAGATACAATCAAGTCACGGGCGTAATTTGGTGGAGATGGGGGGGGGGACATGTCCCCTCCCCCACATAATTGACCCCGGGGGACATAATATGAAATGTCCCCCTACTTTTTTGTGTATAGAAAAATTTTGTTGTAATTAAACTCGGGCTAAATTTGGTATGATCCATAATACTGGCAAAAATTCCATCACAGAGATGAGTTGTGACCTGAAACGTATGTGCACATTGGCCCAAAACTGAAATTTTACCAACTCACGGCATTGGTCCACCTATTACTTTAAAAAGCAAAAATTCGCAGATTTTGCTTTGCCATGATGAAAAGGTGTCTATGCTATTCCCATAGAGAGTTCATCTTCCAGACACTGCCTATCCCAAAGCCAAATATGTTGTCTGTTAACTTAGCCATATAAGGGGACAGACAAGGTCTGCATACTTCTCATAAAATTAATATCCCACAAGTGTGAAATGATTTTCCTATCATAGAAAGACGTAGTACATGGACACCATCTTGTTCTCATATATCTTCGTAGTGTCTGGAATGCAGAGTATATGATGTTGGAGAAAATTGAGATGTGTCTGCCCTTGCTGTCGATAAATGTTTCTTTAATATTGACAAATGAAGCGTAAATCTCTAAAATTGATTTGAGGATTTTAACGAGATTTGGAGAATGAATAATGCGGTCTCACCGAGAAGGAAAAAATATACCAAAAAACCCACTCAGTACAGGATGAAGCAGTCACATAAGGCAAGATGATCTTAAAAAAAAAACAATAATAGAATGTAATTAATGAGATGCACAAGAATTAACATATCAAACACAATAAATTATTGAGATGTCACATTATTGCATAACATCATTTTGCACAGAAAGATGGTTTATTAGGAGTAAAATATTTCCATCACACAATTGTTCATTACAAGTATTGGTGTTGCCATCCATAATTTTCCCCAATAGATGTAATTAAAGGCACAGCAAGACACTAATGCATTACCCTTTGTTATTTTGTAGCATGCTTAATCCTATTAGAGGTTTAGTCTAATACTGTATCTGCATAAACGAGAAAATTGCATGACTAACGTGTAATTGATGAAGGGAGGCATTTCATTTTCAGAAATCTATTCAATTAGAACATTGGTGTATCTTTCATTCATTTGAGACTCATACATAACAGAGCCAAAATTATGGCAATCTTTATTTCACATTGTCACGCAATGCTGCCTTAAGTTTGATTGAGGACATGCTCTTTCCTAAATGACTTGGGCTAATCCAGGCCTCTGGCTAATCATGGCATTTCAGCCAGAATTAATCTTGAACATGTTTCAAAGTGTTTTTTAATGACTACAACTTCGTAGAATAATTTATCTATCTCTAAGTCAAAACATTGATGTTGTATTTTTATTTAAAATTATGATGAGATTGTCACATTATTGTTTTAAAAATGTCCTTTAAAGCCTATCAATACCAGCACACACGCATCACCACATTTCAACACCTGTAGCTGGTGAATGCCGGCTCATGGAAGCACGCCCATCTTCCCTCAAGAGTGATCAAATAAAAAGTAACAGTCCCCTGGGCTGCATAGAGATTAAACATCACAGCCTAACACGTACCAGTTTTATTAGCTGATATTTGTACCCTGCAAATCCAATTTCCATAATCAATACATACATGGCCAAATTTTCTGAGATCTGCCACATACAATATTGTAATGCCGCCGGATAAAGGAATTAGAATAAAAATGGAGAGCCTGTTTTAAAAGAGTCCATATTAAACTGAAAAGATACAATCAAGTCACGGGTTGGGATGGGGGGGGGGCATGTCCCCTCCCCCACATGATTGACCCCGGGGGACATAATATGAAATTTCCCCCTACTTTTTTGTGTAAAAAAATGTTTTGTGGTAATGAAACTTGGGCTAAATTTTGTAAGGAGCAATTCTGAGAGACATGTCCTACACCTCTCTTTTCGGACAGGTTACCGTGCCACACAAAATTTGGCTATATATATATATACCATTTATTCGTGTTTGTCAAGACACAATTTTTTTACAGAGATTAAATGCAGAGTTTAAAATATTCAAAATTAAAATGTTCTTGAAGTAAAAAAATTCTTCACTGACTGTTTATTCGCTGATCCGACAGCAAATTATGAATGCATCACTGCATGCCCTCCCCATATTTTTCATGAAAATTACACCCCTGAAGCAAGTTGATGCAGATTTTGTGAATTTCTGAGAGCTTAAGCAATAGGCCTCCGCAGATTTTGTGAATTTCTGAGAGCTTAATTCGAGTAATAGGCCTCCTCGGCTCCACTTGACCTTCTTCTCAAGCTGGCAAACTTTATGAGACCCCAAACAGCAAGCAATTGCAACTGGAATTCAGGAATCTTAGATTTTTACCATTTTATGATAAACTTAATCACCTTTGCTCCTCAAAACTGCCTGGCAAAAATACTTCACCAACCATGAGACTACTGCATGATCTGAATTACTTTTTAAAGTTCCTAGTGGCTGATACTATCAGTGTTCAATATTGGGATATTGGCCCTGACAATTATTTACCACATACATGTAAATCAAGCTGATATAGGTAATATTGTTTTAGCCAAGTGTTTTTTCTGATTGTCAGTAGTGACCACCAAGAATATCACCTAATGAGGTCTATTACTTTAAAAATCAAAACTACGTAGATTTTGCTTTGGCTATGATGAAAAGGTGTCTATGCTATTCCCATAGAGATTTCATCTTCTAGACACTGCCTATCCCAAAGCCAAATATGTTGTCTGTTAAATTAGCCGTATAAGGGGACAGACAAGGTCTGCATGCCTCTCATAAATATCCCACAAGTGTGAAATGATTTTCCTATCACAGAGAGACGTAGTACATGGACACCATCTTGTTCTCATATATCTTCGTAGTGTGTCTGGAATGAAGAGTATATGATGTTGGGGAAAATTGATAGAGATCTATGGGTCTGACCATACCGTCAATAAATGTTTCTTTGATATCGACAAGTGAAGTGTAAATCTCTGTAATTGATTTGAGAATATTCTTCGAGATTTGGAGAAAGAAAAATGCTTCGAAGGGAATTTTGGATGTTCGTGTTGAGGTCTTTCAAGTAGATAAGCATGACTTGCAATAATAGTCACAATGACTCACCACCTGACAACCTGATATTAATTTGCTCTTTATCATTTCTTTGTCTAACAAAAACAGCCTGAGTACCCATAATTGTTCCATTTGTTTTCAAGCTGAGTAATAATGATAAAATTATGCAATGTCATCAGAATAACAAAAATTTCGAAAATTGAATACTGATGACATTCAACTTATAATTTATTTAGCATGTTCCAACTGAAAAAAATACTTTCAAAGGCAAATTCTTGTGTCGGTCAAAGTACTGCAAATGTAATATGTCCTGGACTTGTCAGGAATGCCACAGAATTACTCTAAATTAATATCAACAAAAACAGGATGAAAAGTTTTTCAATTAATTGTTTGCTTTTGTTTCCACAAGAAATAAGGGAATTGACAATTTTTGCTCAAAGAAATAGTTAATGCTCTTTAATAGACATTGCAAGTTGCCATAAGAAACACTCAATAACATTAATGTGATGGATATGTGCTAACACATTATTCATAATACCCTCTTCTATCTGCTTTCATCCTCTTTTTAGCACTCATGAAGGCACCTCAATCTGCTTTATGTAACTTCTCTACCGATTTCATTTTATTTTTTTGCTGCAGCACATTGTGCACGCAGTGCCAGATACACTACTCCGAGCATATACATAATTCGTAGGCGTACCGGAGGGGAGCCAGGGGGGGGCTGTTGCCCCCCAAAAGTTAGGGAAACAGTGATATTCGGGCGAAAAGGCTAAAAAATTTGGGCAGCTGATTAAATAAAAACTATTAAAAATCAATGATTTCCAGAAATTTCATTTGAAATGGTAAAATTAAAATCTTTAAATTCGGGCAAATGTCACTTGCCCCCATAAAAATTGTGTGTCCGGTAGGCCTATGTATACAATTATAAGCAGAAGGATATTTTCCTTGTTAAAATTGAGTGAAATTGATTTGAACATTCAAATGTTGATACCCTTCAGATCAAACTTGGAAACACAATCAAGAAAAACATGTAGCTATGAAAACGGTGATAAATTGCCCAATTCACCCATTTAGGCTATATGTACACTGGCTTAATGTTACTAATGCCTGGTTCTCACGACGGCGATTTGAGAGCGACGCATCAAGAGAAGTCATTTCTTGGAAAGTTGTGGCGTAGAACGTTGGTTTTGGCACATTACGTAATCAATTAGTGTCATGTGCGACGCTTAAAGTTAGTAGCCGCGGTGAGTCTTGAGGTGTCCGCGGCGCTGCTTAAGCTTTCTTCGCCGCGTTCCGCCTCTCTTTCCTCAGCGCAGTTCCAAACAGACGCGTCGCACTTTGTTTTGGAATTCGGCGAGGCTGCTTTTACTTCGCCCAATGTTGTTTCCTCTTACGCCGCTGATGGTTGTGAGGCAGCTACGTCTGAAATTGGCGACCTGCGACGCATCAGGAAACCTTCGGCGTACACCCGAGGTAAGATGCGTCGCTGAAAATGACAGCCTCGCCGAAGACTGTAAGGATGCAACGCCGCATTTAGGGACTTGTTACTGCGTAACTTGATGGTTCATCGTCGCACATGCATTCATAAAGCGCCGAGGACATTACAGGCGCGTCGATGCTGACCTTCTTCGTCGTCCTTGCCTTAAGCAGCGACGAAGGTCTCTTAAGCATCGACGAACGTCTGTTGTTGCAGCGCTGCGGCAAAGTGTGTTTGGCTGCTGCAGGAGTCACTTTTGGTCATTATAAAAAGGGACACAGAGGACCTCCTTGCTTCATTTGCTGATTGCCCTTCAATGAGAACACAACGACTGCCTACTGAACATATGCATGATGAATGAAGAAGAAATTATTGTTGTGGCTGGTGCTGCTGCTGTTGCTATCGGAGCTGTCTATTTGAGACACAGGAGGAGGAGGGCCAGGAGACAGAAAAGGTGGTGGATTCGCAACTGGTTGCTGCAGAGGGAACAACATGGTCACTTCCATCAACTGCTGCCTGAACTGCAAGTGCGTGACGTGTCCGGCTACTACAACTACACTAGAATGCCCCCTGCCATCTTTGCTGAAATCCTGGAAGCTGTTGGACCACTCATCGCTAAGCAAGACACCAACTTGAGGAGGGCTTTGGAACCTGGTCTGAAGTTGGCTATCACCCTGCGGTACATGGCAACAGGAAACAGCTACAAGTCCCTAGCTTATGCTTTCCGTGTGGCACCCAACACCATCTGCAACTTCATCCCTGAGGTCTGCCTTGCCATCGTTCATGCCTTCGAAAGACAGCTGGCACTACCCACACAGCCTGAAAGATGGAAGGAGATAGCCAAGGCTTTTGAGACGAAATGGAACTTGCCCAACTGCATTGGAGCTCTGGATGGCAAGCACGTCGCAATCCGATGTCCCAAGGCTGCAGGCTCCTTGTTCTACAACTACAAGGGATTTCACTCCATTGTCCTGATGGCCCTCGTTGATGCCGACTACAAGTTCATCTATGTGCAGGCTGGCTGTCAAGGAAGTGCATCTGATGGCGGCGTCTTCAGGGACACAGTACTTCGACAACTCCTGGACGAGGAAGATCTAGGCCTACCACCTCCAGAACCTCTACCTGGCACAGAAGACAATCCTTTCCCATATTACATCGTGGGTGACGAGGCATTTCCCCTGAAGACATGGCTGCTCAAACCAGTGCCAAGAAAGAACCTTGACATTCCTTCCAGAGTCTACAATTACAGGATTTCAAGAGCCAGGAGAGTGGTGGAGAATGCCTTCGGTCTGCTGTCACACAGGTTCAGATGCTTCCTGACCACCATGCCCCAACGACCTACAAGAGTGACATACATCACAATGGCTGCTTGTGTTCTACACAACATTCTGCGAGACAGAGTAGGCGTCCACCATGCCCGTGACAATGAAGTGATGGACAGAGAAGATCCACAGACACATGACGTCGCTGAAGGAGTTTGGAGGGGAGACCGTCAATTGCATGACCTAGGAGAACCACTTCGACACGGAAATGCCTCCAGAGATGCCAAGGCTGCTCGAGACTACCTACGTGACTGGGTCAACAGTCCGGCAGGAAGTGTCCCTTGGCAGTTGGAGAAAATCTGAAGAAGATGCATTCAAAACAACAAACCCCAGGTCCTTTTAAGGGCCACCAAATCCTCCCAATTGAGCTGGCCATGTACACATCCTATGTTGACAAAACAAGCCCAAAAATCAATCAATCAATCAATCCCTCCATCCATGTATCTATCTATCTATCTATCTATCTATCTATCCAAGTCCAATCCATGCAAAGTGACGACAACTGCTTTTCTTTTGCTGCAGTGTATATATGTAACGAGCATTGTGTTCCATCTATCAAGCTATCTATCTATCTATCTATCTAGCTATCTATCTAGCTATCTATCAAGCTATCTATCTATCTATCCAAGTCCAATCCCTGCAAAGTGACGACAACTGCTTTTCTTTTGCTGCAGTGTATATATGTAACGAGCATTGTGTTCCATCTATCAAGCTATCTATCTATCTATCTATCTAGCTATCTATCTAGCTATCTATCAAGCTATCTATCTATCTATCCAAGTCCAATTCCTGCAAAGTGACGACAACTGCTTTTCTTTTGCTGCAGTGTATATATGTAACGAGCATTGTGTTCCATCTATCAAGCTATCTATCTATCTATCTATCTAGCTATCTATCTAGCTATCTATCTAGCTATCTATCTATCTATCTATCTAGCTAGCTATCTAGCTATCTACCTGCCACTTGCCCTAGACAAGTGAAATTACAAAGTGATGCACTTGTACTAGTGCAACCAACCAACACAAGTTTTAAAAGCAAAGCACTTGTACTAGTGCATTACATTTTAATTAAGAAATTCATGCACTTGTACTAGTGCAATAAAAATATGTTTATACCAAAGAATGCAGCACTTGTACTAGTGCTGCACTTGGTATGTTTTGGGGCAAAGAAAGGGGGAACTAGCACCTTGCTTTTATGAAGGTGATTACTTTTAATGAAGGCCAGGACCGGACTTTTGTTTTGGGGGACTTTTTTTTTGGGGGATTGTCAACGTTTTTTTTGCTCTTTTTTGGCTCTTTTCGGTCAACACAAGCTCTTTTTTTTTGTCAACATAAGATGTGTACGTGGCCTGCCCTTTTGGGAGGATTTGGTGGCCCTTAAAAGGGCCGAGGTTTTTTGTTGTCTTTGCTGCATCTTCTACTTTCGTGGAGAAAGGAGACTGTCAGTCCAAGTGGCCGAAGGGGAAGGCTGGTGCTGGTGATGGGCGGCCGGTTGACCAAAGCTGGGTCCAGGGGGGTAGCCGTACTTCTCAGGGCTCTCCTGAGCATCCATCATCAGTGTCATGGAGGATGGGCTGGGCTGCATCACGGTGTAGCTGGGAGTCTGCCTGGAGGATCCTCCTTCCCTGGGCTGGTGGTGGTGGTAGTGATGGCTGCTGCTGGAAGCGTGGTGGTGCTGCTGGTGGTGGGATGGCACATACGTCGAAGAAGGAGGAGGAGGAGGAGGTGGCATCTGCAGGCGCTGAGGAGGATGAGGAGGCTGGAAGGTGTGCTCCTGATGCTGTCTTGACTGGCGGCTGGCCTCCTCATCCCAGTAGAGGGCGGCCTCTGCAATGGTCCTGACCATCTTCCTCCTGATTTCAGGGCTGGCGTGACATCCCACGTGGTAGAGGTCCTGGCACTTCATCCTCCAGTACTCCTGGTCGGGTGTCAACTCCTGGTGGTCGGGGCACATCTTGCAGCCAGAGCCTTTCAGGATCTTCTTGGCGGAGGACATGGCTTGCATGCTGCCTGCGATGACGTTCATGGCGGAGTGCATGGCTTCATCTGCTGGGGCCTTCCTCTTGGTTCCCTTGGCAGCGGCTCCAGGCTTTGGTGCTCCAGGGAAGACTTGGGACTGCTGGCTCTCAGGTCTGTCCTGTGCTGGCTGTTCAGGTGGCATGTCCGGCATGTCATACGAAGCTGGCAGGGAATCCTCAGGGTTGTAGCTGTCCTCGGAGTCTGAGGCTGGCCGGTTGGCAGACAGTTGAGAGATGGCGGACAGCTCCTTCCCTGGCTGGTGGACGATGGAGTCCTTCAGGAACCGACAGTTGTTCAGGATGTACTGGTCCCTCTCTGTGAGCGTCTCCTTCCTGGCGGATCCTGAAGCTTCAGGCCTGACGAGTCTGGAGAAGTGAGTGCGGACTGTCTTCCTCCAGTTGAAGATGTCCTGGGAGGTGTACTTGGGTCCCAGCTCCTTGGCTTTTTCTGAGTCCAGCAGCAGCTTCTCGTTCCCCTTGTAGCCTCTGGAGCCCTTCATGTAGAGGACAGGATGCTCTCTGAACCAGTTGATGAGGTCATCTTCTTGGTCAGATGTGATGCCCAGGTTGTTGCGGATGTTTTTCTTGGGGGCCTTCCCTTTGCCCTTCTTGCCCTTGGACTTGGCTTCAGCAGCAGCTGCAGGGGTCTCATCAGCAGAGTCTTCTTCTTCCTCCTCGAAGGTGTCCTCATGGATGGCCACTCTGTCTAGAGCAAGAACAGGCTGGCTCTCTTGCGTTTTCTTGGGAGTCTGCTTCGGAGTCTGAGTCTTCTTCGGAGTCTGAGTCTTCTTTGGAGTCTTCTTTGGAGTCTTCTTTGGAGTAGACTTGGCAGTAGGCTCTGGAAGACCCGTGGAAGACTTGGCAGCAGGCTTGTCAGCAGGCTTGTCAGCAGGCTTGGCAGCAGGCTTGGCAGCAGGCTTGGCAGCAGGCTTGTCAGCAGACTTGGCAGCAGGCTTGTCTCCTTCATCAGTTTCAAACAGTTCAACTGATGAATCTTCGTCTGTGCTGTCTTCTGGCCGGCCCTCGAAGATGGTCTCGCTGACGACAGTGGCTTTGGTGGTTGAAGTGGTGGTCTTCGTCTGGCTGCCAGCTGTAGTGGAGGTGTAGAGCCCAGGTAGAGAGATGTCTGCCATGGCTTTAGTGAAGAAGGCAGTCACTGCAGCATCTGAAGGGTCATGGAGAGGAGTTGCAGCTGGAGTTGTAGCTGGAGTTGTCACTGGAGTGCTCCCAGGAGTGTGAAGTGTTGACCTGGTGCTGAGCTTGGTTGGTGCCCTGGTGACGACGGTGCCCTTTCTCCTCTTTGGTCCCATGTTGTAGCAGCAAAAGTACAATTGTAGCAACAAAAGTAGCAGCAAATGTAGCAGTTGATAATAGTGTCGTGGATTCTAGGTGTGTTCTGGTCGAAGGTCTGAGTGGGTATGGTGCTCTAAACTGGCCTCCTCTATATATATGCAGGGTGCGGACCGCCTCTTTCCCCCTCCTTCGCCCCCCCTGCTTCGCTGCTGCTGCCCCAGCCGCTGCGCAAAAAGAGGGTGACACGCAGACAAAGGGTTGATGCTAAAAATAGAACAACGCATGCACTCAGGCGCCACTCTGTCTGCTGCATTGGGGGTCCAAAAGACGCGGCGCGCACCCTCTCACGTGCGTCGAACATGTGACTTTCCGCGACGCGTGTCTGAAACATGTGACATGAAGCAAGAGCTTTCTGCTACACTGCTGTTTCTGCGTCGAAGCTCTTCTTTGTGCGTCGCAACTTTAAAAATCTGCGGCGCGCACTGATTTCTTTTTACGCTTCTTCTTGCTTCACCACTTCTTTCCTCGCAAAGATTCAACCGGTTGAATCTTTTTTTCCTGCATCGTCAAATTTCTAGGAATTGCGTAAAAAGACCTCTTAAAACGACGCATGCTGTTCCTGTTGCGCTGTAAAGCCAAAATTGACGGCGAACATGCTCAAATCTTTGCCCTTTCCTGGAAATATAAGAAACGCTGTCGCTTAAACCCTCTGTTACGTCTCCGTGAGAACTAGCCATAAATATTGTCTGGTTTACGTGTAATAATTAGTTTTTGAGAGTTGACGGACACTTTCATGGTCATCAAGCCAAGCATTCCTGTTATGCCTCCTCAATTAGCAAATGGGATGAATACAGTGCTGCAAATTGTTGCCAAGACCATAACTCACAGAATAATTGGAGATCCAATTGACAAGGATGGGGTCAGTAATACTTGACCACTGCAACTGGCATGATGGTCAAGTGAGTAATCAATCTAGTTGGACCCTTGAGGATGTGGCTTGTATCTGTGTCTATATTGAGACTGATAATGATGGAGAATGATAAATCTCAGCAATTATTAACAATATTGGTTTCTTGCCCTTTAGCATAGTAATATGCCAAGTGGGAGTTCAGCATGATTCCCCGTTACTATTAGGCATGGTGTGTAGAGATTGTAGATCAGGTTAGCAGTGCCCTTGTTGAATATGTTTGTATTACATCTTCAGTCTTCATTTTGCATCCAAAACTGTATAGTTTTACTGAAAAAAAATAAACTAATAACCAAATATCAGAATTGTTTGTATATGATATCATTGATAGATTCCCACACATCAACTGAGGAACGTCTTCCTTATTCTGAATGAAGGTAACAAAGTATTAAAAGGGATTACAAGGTACATATGAAACTTTGACTATCAGGGAACAGTCATGTGTAAATCTTATTTATGTTTTACTTTATTTTATTGGTGAAAATAATAAAAGTTCCAAGTTCACCAATCACAGTGAAATCAGATCACAACATCCATTGATCACTTTAGCAAGATAGATTTTGCACAAGCTTAGAAACTACAAAAAGACCCAATTCTGGTCACACAATTTTAGCTATCTATCTAGCTATCTATCTATCTATCTATCTATCTAGCTAGCTATCTAGCTATCTACCTGCCACTTGCCCTAGACAAGTGAAATTACAAAGTGATGCACTTGTACTAGTGCAACCAACCAACACAAGTTTTAAAAGCAAAGCACTTGTACTAGTGCATTACATTTTAATTAAGAAATTCATGCACTTGTACTAGTGCAATAAAAATATGTTTATACCAAAGAATGCAGCACTTGTACTAGTGCTGCACTTGGTATGTTTTGGGGCAAAGAAAGGGGAACTAGCACCTTGCTTTTATGAAGGTGATTACTTTTAATGAAGGCCAGGACCGGACTTTTGTTTTGGGGGACTTTTTTTTTGGGGGATTGTCAACGTTTTTTTTGCTCTTTTTTGGCTCTTTTCGGTCAACACAAGCTCTTTTTTTTTGTCAACATAAGATGTGTACGTGGCCTGCCCTTTTGGGAGGATTTGGTGGCCCTTAAAAGGGCCGAGGTTTTTTGTTGTCTTTGCTGCATCTTCTACTTTCGTGGAGAAAGGAGACTGTCAGTCCAAGTGGCCGAAGGGGAAGGCTGGTGCTGGTGATGGGCGGCCGGTTGACCAAAGCTGGGTCCAGGGGGGTAGCCGTACTTCTCAGGGCTCTCCTGAGCATCCATCATCAGTGTCATGGAGGATGGGCTGGGCTGCATCACGGTGTAGCTGGGAGTCTGCCTGGAGGATCCTCCTTCCCTGGGCTGGTGGTGGTGTAGTGATGGCTGCTGCTGGAAGCGTGGTGGTGCTGCTGGTGGTGGGATGGCACATACGTCGAAGAAGGAGGAGGAGGAGGAGGTGGCATCTGCAGGCGCTGAGGAGGATGAGGAGGCTGGAAGGTGTGCTCCTGATGCTGTCTTGACTGGCGGCTGGCCTCCTCATCCCAGTAGAGGGCGGCCTCTGCAATGGTCCTGACCATCTTCCTCCTGATTTCAGGGCTGGCGTGACATCCCACGTGGTAGAGGTCCTGGCACTTCATCCTCCAGTACTCCTGGTCGGGTGTCAACTCCTGGTGGTCGGGGCACATCTTGCAGCCAGAGCCTTTCAGGATCTTCTTGGCGGAGGACATGGCTTGCATGCTGCCTGCGATGACGTTCATGGCGGAGTGCATGGCTTCATCTGCTGGGGCCTTCCTCTTGGTTCCCTTGGCAGCGGCTCCAGGCTTTGGTGCTCCAGGGAAGACTTGGGACTGCTGGCTCTCAGGTCTGTCCTGTGCTGGCTGTTCAGGTGGCATGTCCGGCATGTCATACGAAGCTGGCAGGGAATCCTCAGGGTTGTAGCTGTCCTCGGAGTCTGAGGCTGGCCGGTTGGCAGACAGTTGAGAGATGGCGGACAGCTCCTTCCCTGGCTTGTGGACGATGGAGTCCTTCAGGAACCGACAGTTGTTCAGGATGTACTGGTCCCTCTCTGTGAGCGTCTCCTTCCTGGCGGATCCTGAAGCTTCAGGCCTGACGAGTCTGGAGAAGTGAGTGCGGACTGTCTTCCTCCAGTTGAAGATGTCCTGGGAGGTGTACTTGGGTCCCAGCTCCTTGGCTTTTTCTGAGTCCAGCAGCAGCTTCTCGTTCCCCTTGTAGCCTCTGGAGCCCTTCATGTAGAGGACAGGATGCTCTCTGAACCAGTTGATGAGGTCATCTTCTTGGTCAGATGTGATGCCCAGGTTGTTGCGGATGTTTTTCTTGGGGGCCTTCCCTTTGCCCTTCTTGCCCTTGGACTCGGCTTCAGCAGCAGCTGCAGGGGTCTCATCAGCAGAGTCTTCTTCTTCCTCCTCGAAGGTGTCCTCATGGATGGCCACTCTGTCTAGAGCAAGAACAGGCTGGCTCTCTTGCGTTTTCTTGGGAGTCTGCTTCGGAGTCTGAGTCTTCTTCGGAGTCTGAGTCTTCTTTGGAGTCTTCTTTGGAGTCTTCTTTGGAGTAGATTGGCAGTAGGCTCTGGAAGACCCGTGGAAGACTTGGCAGCAGGCTTGTCAGCAGGCTTGTCAGCAGGCTTGGCAGCAGGCTTGGCAGCAGGCTTGTCAGCAGACTTGGCAGCAGGCTTGTCTCCTTCATCAGTTTCAAACAGTTCAACTGATGAATCTTCGTCTGTGCTGTCTTCTGGCCGGCCCTCGAAGATGGTCTCGCTGACGACAGTGGCTTTGGTGGTTGAAGTGGTGGTCTTCGTCTGGCTGCCAGCTGTAGTGGAGGTGTAGAGCCCAGGTAGAGAGATGTCTGCCATGGCTTTAGTGAAGAAGGCAGTCACTGCAGCATCTGAAGGGTCATGGAGAGGAGTTGCAGCTGGAGTTGTAGCTGGAGTTGTCACTGGAGTGCTCCCAGGAGTGTGAAGTGTTGACCTGGTGCTGAGCTTGGTTGGTGCCCTGGTGACGACGGTGCCCTTTCTCCTCTTTGGTCCCATGTTGTAGCAGCAAAAGTACAATTGTAGCAACAAAAGTAGCAGCAAATGTAGCAGTTGATAATAGTGTCGTGGATTCTAGGTGTGTTCTGGTCGAAGGTCTGAGTGGGTATGGTGCTCTAAACTGGCCTCCTCTATATATATGCAGGGTGCGGACCGCCTCTTTCCCCCTCCTTCGCCCCCCTGCTTCGCTGCTGCTGCCCCAGCCGCTGCGCAAAAAGAGGGTGACACGCAGACAAAGGGTTGATGCTAAAAATAGAACAACGCATGCACTCAGGCGCCACTCTGTCTGCTGCATTGGGGGTCCAAAAGACGCGGCGCGCACCCTCTCACGTGCGTCGAACATGTGACTTTCCGCGACGCGTGTCTGAAACATGTGACATGAAGCAAGAGCTTTCTGCTACACTGCTGTTTCTGCGTCGAAGCTCTTCTTTGTGCGTCGCAACTTTAAAAATCTGCGGCGCGCACTGATTTCTTTTTACGCTTCTTCTTGCTTCACCACTTCTTTCCTCGCAAAGATTCAACCGGTTGAATCTTTTTTTCCTGCATCGTCAAATTTCTAGGAATTGCGTAGAAAGACCTCTTAAAACGACGCATGCTGTTCCTGTTGCGCCGTAAAGCCAAAATTGACGGCGAACATGCTCAAATCTTTGCCCTTTCCTGGAAATATAAGAAACGCCGTCGCTTAAACCCTCTGTTACGTCTCCGTGAGAACTAGCCATAAATATTGTCTGGTTTACGTGTAATAATTAGTTTTTGAGAGTTGACGGACACTTTCATGGTCATCAAGCCAAGCATTCCTGTTATGCCTCCTCAATTAGCAAATGGGATGAATACAGTGCTGCAAATTGTTGCCAAGACCATAACTCACAGAATAATTGGAGATCCAATTGACAAGGATGGGGTCAGTAATACTTGACCACTGCAACTGGCATGATGGTCAAGTGAGTAATCAATCTAGTTGGACCCTTGAGGATGTGGCTTGTATCTGTGTCTATATTGAGACTGATAATGATGGAGAATGATAAATCTCAGCAATTATTAACAATATTGGTTTCTTGCCCTTTAGCATAGTAATATGCCAAGTGGGAGTTCAGCATGATTCCCCGTTACTATTAGGCATGGTGTGTAGAGATTGTAGATCAGGTTAGCAGTGCCCTTGTTGAATATGTTTGTATTACATCTTCAGTCTTCATTTTGCATCCAAAACTGTATAGTTTTACTGAAAAAAAATAAACTAATAACCAAATATCAGAATTGTTTGTATATGATATCATTGATAGATTCCCACACATCAACTGAGGAACGTCTTCCTTATTCTGAATGAAGGTAACAAAGTATTAAAAGGGATTACAAGGTACATATGAAACTTTGACTATCAGGGAACAGTCATGTGTAAATCTTATTTATGTTTTACTTTATTTTATTGGTGAAAATAATAAAAGTTCCGAGTTCACCAATCACAGTGAAATCAGATCACAACATCCATTGATCACTTTAGCAAGATAGATTTTGCACAAGCTTAGAAACTACAAAAAGACCCAATTCTGGTCACACAATTTTAGTTGGATGCCGCCATATAATTGAACTCTTATACATGGCTCCAAGTAATCCGTAATTTTTTTTCATGTGTTATATTCTTTAATGGAAAAGCTATTGACTGACGTTATTAAGCTGACACATATTTATTAAATCAATTGTGCTTCTAGACAAGCATTAAATTACAAGTTGTTTATCCTTTGTTTCTAAAGCATGTCTATACATCATCCGTGAGTGACAAGTGATAAAAAGCCATAGCTGAATTAGTCAGAATGAAGATTCATTGACACTAGATTACAGCTAGCAATTTCACAACTATAAGTTTCTGTAACAGAAAAATTGAACATAGAAAATATAGTGCAGATGATTGGTTGGGGCATTGAATTACAAACAAAAGTGTAATTAGAACATGCCTACCATAAAAGCGTGCTACAGGTGCAAAGCCAGTGACACGTGTCACTGTTGTCCGAAATGGACAGCGACTGTTGGTGTTTTGTAAATGCTAACCTAATCAACTTATCAAATTCAGCTGCTCACTGAAGCGAATAATATTTACGTTTCTCATAGCTTTTTACGTTCAACTTGTTGAACTGGAGGATGCTTCATAGCTCATAGACCAATCACTTATTACTTTAAAAAGCAAAATTATGCAGATGCACATTTTGCTTTTGCTATGATCGAAAGGTGTCTGCGCTATTCCCATAGAGAGTTCATCTTCTTGACACTTCCTATCCCAAAGCCAAACTCATTCTGGAGATGAATATCCCACAGGTTTGAAATGATTTTCCTAAAAACATATCTACATTTTCCAATGATCTTAAAAGAAAATTACATTACTCCAAACAAAATAGATGAACTTTCGTTGTAATTATTAAGTTGAGTATTCTGTTGAACAGAGGGTCAACACATTTTTGGATTGAGTTGACAAGGATCCACAACACTCGATCAGTTTAAAATAAGGATATTAGGCAGGAAGTTCGTGCCAGTTTGACATGCTACGATTTTCATTAATGACTTAACTTGCAAGACCTGACATATGCAATTCTAAAACGGGTTTTTATGACAAAATCTTGTGAAACAGATATAAAAATGTTATTTTGGATCAAATCTATAATTCTATAATCAAGACATGTCCAGAATGAGTTTGGTTGTCATCGTTTTCATAGCTATAAGCGTCTTTCAAGTTTGTACTTTATTTGCTTTATTTGTGATGTCACAGATTTAATTGCATAACTTCATATATCACAAGAAAAGAATCCCAGAAACTTATGAAATGCACTAACACATTGATTATGTGTGGGTAGCTTGATTAGCTTCGATACCTGAACTTCAACTGAATCAGCCAGATTAATTTTTTCTCAAAGAAGAATTAGATTGACTGACAACAAATTTTAAAGAATGATTTGGAATTTTGATGACTAGTGTCTTGCGAAAAGAGTAAAACCGACTTTGTTTAGGCAACATTGAAACAGAGACTCTTCTGGTTGTACATGAAAAAAGAATATTAATTAATGCCTGGCAGTTTTAAATACCATTGGCATTTGCCTTGATTTCCAACTCTTAGCTGAATGTTACAGGATGAAAATTAAACCAATTTCATTCACAGATATCATGTCACAGTTCAATTCCACAATGAAGTGTTCAAATAACATGAAGCTATGAAAACGGTGATAGATTGCTCAATCCACTCATTTACTATATGTACACTGGCTTAATGTTACTAAATATTGCCTGATGTATGATATAATAGTTTTTGAGAGTTGATAGACACTTTCATGGTCATCATGCCAAGCATTCCCGGTTATGCCTCTTCAATTAGAAAATGAGATGAATACAGTGCAGAAAATTGTTGCGAAGACCATAACTCATAGGATAATTGCAAATCTCATTGACAAGGATGGGGTCAGTAATACTTGACCACAGCAACTGGCATGATGGTCAAGTGAGTAATCAATCTAGTTGGACCCTTGAGGATGTGGCTTGAATCTTTGTCTATATTGAGACTGATATTGATGGAGCATGATAAATCTCAGCAATTATTAACAATATTAGTTTCTTGCCCTTGAGCATAGTAATATGCCAAGTGGGAGTTCAGAATGATTCCCTATTACTATCAGGCTTGATGCGTAGATATTGTGATGATACGCAGTGCCCTTGTTGAATGTGTTTGTATAATATCTGATATCTTAATTTTGCATCCTAACTGTATACTTTTGCTGAAAAAGAAAAACTGACCAAATGTCATGAAAATGGGTTATATTATGATATCATTGATAGATTCCCACACCGGCCACACGTCAACTGAGAAACTTCTTCCTTATCCTTAATAAAGGTATAACAGGTATTAAAAGGGATTAAAAGGTACAAACAAAAGTTCAACTATTACAGTACAGTCATATGTACATCATCAATCACAGTGAAAGCAAATACAACATCCATTAGGGTGCATCGTCTGCCCCTATATCTTCAAAACATCATGCACTTTTGCATGATTGTTCCCCTATATCATAAAAGAAGCCCTACACAATTTTAGGAAAAAATTCTAATGCCAAAGGGTGGCACAACAGCCTTGAAAGTTCAGTAAAGGGTCATATTTTAGTGATTCGCGGTTATAAATAATATTGTTAATTTTAATTTAACTGATTTCTGGATGGCACAATCCTTAGAAAAAGAGCTTTAATTTGAATACCAACCTCAATGGTTTCTATTAAGGATAAGTCGCAATTTTGTGGAGATACTTTCTTTTTTATCAGGAAAAATTTGACAAATCAAAAAAAGGATGTTAATATGACTTTGGGAACTCAAAGAAGTCCACAAAGTGAGGATGTGGTCCACTGCATCATCTGATAAAACTAAGATTAAATTATGATGTTGTCAGAAGAAAAAGATAGGCAGAAAGGTGTATCAATGAACTGTTGTATTTTTCATATTTACATGTAATATATGCAAATACAGTGCCGCCTGTAAGTAAGTGAAACGCATGACATTGTGCCATTGCATCAATGCTAAACATCCTCAGCCAAACTGCCCAGCAAACACAAACGGTTTTTTAACGGTTTTATAGTGGTCGGTGCTCAAACCGTTATTTGATAACGTTTTTTTAACCCAATTTCAATGTTAATGAAAAACGTGTTGTTCCAACCGTTGAAGTTTAACATATTTAAAACGTTTAATGAAAATGTTGAAAATATGTTAATTGAAAATTTGTTTCTATAATGCATAAAATACATTATTCTGACATTATGAATGTTGGTAAAGTTTTAATGTCGATTTAACATCTGACTTTAGCATTAAAAAAATGTTTCAAGAAAACGTTAGAAATATGTTTTTTGAAAACGTATTTCTTTCACATGGAAAAAACATTTATTGAAAATGTTGAAAATACGTTACCTGAAAATAAGTTTCTTTAACACATAAAATACGTTATTCTGACATTATGAATGTTGGTAAAGTTTTAATGTCGATTTAACATCTGTACTTAATGACGGAGAATTACACATGCTTCATCTCATGATCAAAGAAGTCAAATACAGTGTCAGAGTCAAGACAGACACAAGTGAAAATATCAAGACAAACATTGGAGTGCCACAAGGCGATTGTATGTCCCCAGTACTTTTCACACTATACCTAGCTCAAGCCCTTAATTTCAACAGAAGTAGAACAGAAATTGAACATTCATATGCAAAATCAGAAAACGAAAGACTGGAAAGAGAAAAGAAAGAAAATGATCATAATTACGCCATCTTCAAAGACATCAATATTACGATTGACCAGCAATACGCAGACGACATTGGATGGGCATCAAACGGAAAACACATCATTGAAAATATAGAAGATCAAGTACCATCAAAAGTGCAAGAAAGAAATTTAAATGTTAACAAGGAACGATGGAAAAGTATGTTAAAGAAAGAAATGGAAATGAAAAATGGAAAAACTGTAAATACCTAGGGAGCAGACTGGATACGGAAGAAGACATCAAAAGAAGAAAAGGACTGGCAATAAATGCAAAGAATAAATTAAATCATCTGTTCAACAGCAAAGCAAGTATGAAGATGAAGATAAGAGCATTGAATGCATTCGTAGGAAGTATATTTCTCTACAACAGTGAAATCTGGACATTAACATCAAATTTGGAACACAAAATAGACGTTTTCCAAAGATTATTACTGCGACAACTATTGAAAATCCACTATCCAGACAGAATATCAAATGAAGATTTATACAAAAGAACAGGAATCAAAGAAAAATGGAGTATCACCATCAAAAAGAGAAGACTAAATTGGCTTGGCCATCTTTTAAGACTACCATCTGAAACACCTGCCCAAAAAGCCTTTGATGAGTTTCTTCGACCAGTTAAAAAGACCTCAAGGAAGACCAGCAAATACATGGGTGGGAAACATCATGAAAGAACTGAAAGAATTTAATATTACAGATATAGAAGAGGCAAGAGAATTGGCAAGGAACAGAGACACCTGGAGGGGAGTGACTAAATTGGAGAGTGCAGAGTCCTCACGGACGTGAGCACAACAAAGAAGAAGAAGAAGAAGAAGATAACATCTGGCTTTAGCGTTGAAAAAATGTTTCAAGAAAATGTTAGAAATACGTTTTTTGAAAACATATTTATTTAACGTGGAAAAAACTTTTAATGAAAATGTTGAAAATATGTTACCTGAAAATAAGTTTCTGTAATGCATAAAATACATTATTCTGACACTATGAATGTTGGTAAAGTTTTAATGTCGATTTAACATCTGGCTTTAGCGTTGAAAAAATGTTTCAAGAAAACGTTAGAAAAATGTTTTTTGAAAACGTATTTCTTTAACGTGGAAAAAACGTTTAATGAAAATGTTGAAAATATGTTTCCTGAAAATAAGTTTCTTTAATGCATAAAATACGTTATTCTGAAGTTATGAATGTTGGTGAAGTTTTAATGTTGATTTAACATCTGGCTTTAGCGTTGAAAAAATGTTTCAAGAAAATTTAGATTTATGTTTTTTGAAAACGTATTTCTTTAATGTGGAAAAAACGTTTTATGAAAATGTTGAAAATATGTTAACTGAAAATAAGTTTCTGTAATGCATAAAATACGTTATTCTGACGTTATAAATGTTGGTAAAGTTTTAATGTCGATTTAACATCTGGCTTTAGCGTTGAAACAATGTTTTTTTCAAAAGTGTTTCTGAACATTAACTGAAAAACGTATTTAAAAAGTTATCAATAATGCATTTCAAAAGGTTAAAATAAAACGTTTTTCAACTGAATTTCTGAACTGACTGACAGCATTAATCTGCTAACTTCATTTTTTAACATTTCTAAAATGTTTCAAGGAAAGTTAGAAATATGTTTTTGGTAAACGTATTTCTTTAACATGGAAAAAACATTACTCACATGTCGTGAAAATATGTAAAACGATTAATGAAACTTGTACATTTGACATTATGGTCACAGAAACATTTGTCAATTTATAATCTTAAAACTGCAAATTGAATTTTACATGGAATTTGCATAAAAGCAAACATTGTACAAAGAATGTAAAAGAAGACTTGAAGTTTTGGATTATATACTTATGACAGAATGGCTGTGTATCCCTAGATGAAAATGCATTAAAGCAAATTCAATGTTTCTTGAATCTCAATTTAAAAAAAATCCAATTTCTATATATTTAATCATACAATTTTCAAGCGAGTTAATCTTAGAATGTTAATCCAAATTATTATGCAATATTATACTGTTATCACACAGCACTGGATGACAAATATTGCAAAAGAGCCAGTTGTGTTTCTTTTGACTTGCATGTTAAAATACATCTCGTCATTAATCAACAACTATTTCACATGGACACTTTTGGAATCAAAAGATGACATACTTGTGATGGGTTTTGTTAAAATTATTTGCCTCAAAATTTATGGAAAATTTTAGACCTCTAAACACGAAAAGTCACCAAAAAATCTGAGAAAATTTGGTTTTTCTGCCACTTATTGCTTTATTCAGTAAAAAAAAATAACACAACCAGGACAGGAAGCTAATGTCCACTTAGCCCGTTAATATGCGCATCTTTTGCTCCAAAAATCATTTTTCTATCTACCTCTGTTGCTGAGCAGTGAGCTTTTTGCTAAAATTGAAAAGCACAACATTTAGTCACTTGTGCCTGTGCAGCAGCACAGAAAACATGGTGTTTCCTCTCAGGTCCGTCCAATCTTTCACATGTTAAAATTACCATGCAGTATCATGCATAGTAAAATTAGACAGACAGATAGATAGACAGAAGGAAAGCTAGACAAATAGACAGACAAATAGATAGATAGATAGATAGATAGATAGATAGATAGATAGATAGATAGATAGATAGATAATATCAGTTTCTTTTTCATTTTGTTAAATATATGCTATCTGAAAATGTGTTCCTGTAACATGAAAAATAGCATGCAATGCATGCACCGTGTCCTCGAGAAATTTAATAACCCTTATAACTCAATGGGATATGATCATTACATTAACACATCTCTATAAATTGTTAAAAGTTGCATTCTATCTATAGATCTATCAATCTACCTATCAATCTATCTATCTGTCTATCTATGTGTCCATCTGTCTATCTATGTGTCTATCTGTCTATCTGTCTATTTAGTAATTGGCTGAAGTATAAATCTCAGGTTGTGGTGCACCCCACTTTGTCTCAGGGGGGAAGGGCCAAAGGGAAGAAGAAGAAGATGCTTCTCAGAAATCGTCTGCTGAGCAAGGAGGAATTTGGGGGATTAAAGTTAACTATTTAGGGCAGTGAGACATAAGATTAAAGCCAGGGCATCTAGTGCAACAGTGTAAAACACTGGGCATCATAATGGCATCATAACTTTGGGTTGTTCTTGCATCTGTGAAATGCTTTTCGATCCACACCAACTTTGATATGACAATCCCATTGATGACGACAAAGGGCCCGAGGCCCTGCTCTCGGACACAAAAATGCATTATTCTTATGCTGTAGGCTATATGTAAAGTGTACAATGAAATTTGTTCATTTGACCATATCCCAACAAACAATATCTGTACTTTTAACCAATTTTTTACACGCTTGAAAAACATGGAATTCCAAAGTCAGTGGTTGACATGTTTAAAAAGTTCAGTGATAATGTTAAAAATACTTTGTTTGAAAACGTGTTTTTGCGATATTGATATGGAAATTACATTATTCTTACATTATAATTTCACATAAATTGAAAAATGCTGTCTGCATGTACAACATTTGACTTTATCATTATAGAAAATATTTCAAAAATGTTACAGAACATTTTGGGACTTAAGTTTAAAATTATTCTTATATTGAAAACTTTTGTAATGTTAACAATATTACTTGTAAATCAAGAAAAATGATTAAAAATTAATTGAGAAATTGATTCATGAAATAATTTTGATACTGACAAACGTTAAATGAAATATACAATAATAAAATCTGTAAAGCCTTTACGTCGTAATGGAAATAAATCATTTTTAATGATGTAAAAACCTGCATTTTTCTCAACAAACAATTGAGGCTTTCCTAATAAAGTCAATTAAATTTACTAAATATTCTTAAAAACACGCAAAATTGTTGATTGGAAGTGTATGCTATACTTTATAATAGGCCTATCAATTTATGATCTCAAATCTGCTAATTGAATTTTACATAGATAGAGACATAGCTATCTAGATAGCTAGCTAGCTAGCTAGATAGATAGATAGATAGATAGATAGATGAATGATAGATAGATAGATAGATATATAGATAGATTGACAGATTGATAGATAGATGATAGATAGATAGATATATAGATCATCATAGATCCCCCCAAACCCCAGCTCTCATGCTTCTCACAGAAAGATAGTCAATATGATAGCTAATTATCACTTTCTTTTTTGTTCATTTCAATAAATTTCAAGTTTCAGGTTATTAATTATTAATTCTGCATGGATATTTTATACTATCCATTAAGCCTAGGCATTGTATTCATGTTCAATTGCAGTGAGCTATTTATTAATTCAATTTAGTGTTGAAATTATTCCCTTTACCTATACCTGTAAACACCCCCACCCGTCTGCCCCTCCCTCTTTTGTGTACTCTCTGCCTAATAAGGTAGAGACAATGGGGGTTAATAGGTATTGCTATTTCATATCTTAGAAAATGAATAGTGGCATGTCAATAAGTACTGGCATAATTGCATTACATAATTTGATTGGAACACTATGTAATCTTTTTAATGTTTTTATCACGTTCATATAATTAAGGCTTATGAATAAAAAAATTAGGCAAGTTATGATGTTCCACATTTTTCATAAAGTGGTCAGTGAGTACTTAATAGTTAAGCGGGAATTACCAAAATGCTTGTTGAAAAAAGATATTACAATTTAATTACAGACAGATAGAGACATAAACAGATAATAGATAATTAATAGCTTGCTAGCTAGAGAACCAAATAGATAGATAGATAGATAGATAGATAGATAGATAGATAGATAGATAGATAGGTAGATGGATAGATGGATAGATAGATAGATAGATAAATATATATATTGATAGATATATTGATTGATTGATTGATTGATTGATTGATTGAGTGCCCTACCCCCTACCCCTGCTAGTTTGGGTTCTATGAACAGAGACTTCATATAACTGTGGTTTCTACTATAGAGTCATTGAACTGTTTTGAAATTTTTCAGACATTGGAAAAACACATAATAGAAATATATTTGTGTACAATATACATAATAATTATACGGACGTAGTAACTGAATTAAATTCTACAAAATGGCCAAAAATTAAACAAAAAAAAAGACTTGACTATAAAATCCTCATCATTACATAATGCCCTGGTGCCCCAATATGTGTTTCTAGTCTTGAATATGGGAAACTGATCTGTGAATCTATTATCATTGACTGAAGTATACCTTGTTTTTATACTTTTTATTTAGCTTTCTCTTTGGCTTTATAGTCAATTCTGAGACTTAAAATACATTATTTGAGTTGAACATGCCATTTCTTTTAGGTTATCAAAACTCAAAGGATAATGTTGATCGGATCCATATGCTTAAAACAACTTCCTAATCATCAAACCATCAACAAACTAACAATAGACAGATAAACAGGTAGATAGATAGATAAATAGACAGATAGATAGATAGATAGATTTACCTGCCATTCCACCCAACAAACTTATTAAAAACGAAATTGCATTTTCCCTGTGATCTGATAACTATTATTTGCATTGAATTAAATATTGTATATGCACATGAAGGTATATCATAAGCAATATTTAGTACAAGTACAATGCTAATTTAAGTTTCACCTCCCTCCAATTGAATATACAAGTATTAATATATCAATATAGTTTGCAGATTGAATCTGAGATTCAAATTACACCTAATTAGCTCTGAATAGACCCAGAAAATAGCTAATTATCTCAGAATTATGCAAGCATTAATTGCTGTTAAATGCATGGTCCAGTGAACAGGTTTCAAAATTGGATACAAATCTGCCATTCTGCCTTGGCATCTTCAACTGTGAACATCACTTGCAATTCTAGGGGAGTTTTACTTTACTTATTTTCAACAATTTACAAATTATGTTATTATTTCATTGACATGTAATAATATGTGAACTGATGAATTCATTGATTTCTTTCCAGATTGACAAGACAAAATCCTGCAGATGGTGATTGATGAGTGAAAAGAATAGGGTACCTTCCTATCAATCTAGCTATCTAGCTGTCTATCTGGCTATCTATCTGGCTATCCTGCTATCTTTCTTTATATCCTTTACTCCATCTATCTACCTTTTTACTTTCTTTCTATCCATCTGTCTATGTAACTAGCTGGCAGGCATAATTTAGCTAGCCATAGGGCATATAGTTAGCTAGATAACTAGGTGGTAAGTTAGATAACTAGCTGCCTCTTTTTCAATTTTTTTTTTCGGGTTGTCTATCTACCTTTCTACTTTCCTATCCATGGACATTGGGCATGATACCTTTCTTTCTGTTACCTACCTAGTTAACTTTCCAACTATGTATCCTTGCATCTCTTCAGCAAACTATCCAGCTATCCTGCTATCTGTCTTTCTATCTTTTGTCTATCTCTCTACCATTCATAGAATGTTAATCCAAATTATTAGGTTATAATATATTATACTGTTATCACACAGCACAGAGCGCAATATCAGTTTTTTTAGCACAAAGGTGTTTTAGAATCCATGGATGATATAGGCCTACTTGATAATGGGTTTTTGTTAAAATTGTTTTCCTCAAAATTTACAGCAAACTTGAGAACTCTAAACACAAAAAGATCTATCCCATAGATAGATAGATAGATAGATAGATAGATAGATAGATAGATAGATAGATAGATAGATAGATAGATAGATAGATAGATAGATATATAGATAGATAGGTAGATAGATAGATAGATAGATAGATAGATAGATAGATAACTAGATGGATTACTAAATGGAAAACTAGATGGATAACTAGATGGATAACTAGACAGATAAATAGATCAATAACCAGATAGATAACTAGATAGATAACTATATAGATAACTAGGCATGACTGGATAGATAACTCAACAACTATATATAACTAGATAGATAACTAGAGAGGTCCAATTTACAAATTTTGTGGATCCATATGTAGCACAATATAATATAGGCAGGCCATAATTATGACTATATGTGGCATATTCTAAATTATAATCCAACATCTATGCATGCTGAGTTTCATTTTATTTTGCAAATTCTTTTAAATAAAATGCAATGCTAATTTAAGATTCAAATACACAGATATAAATATACAAGCATTTATTTTGCAATATATTTTGCTCATTGTATAGCAGAGTCCAATTACATGTAGAATAGTTAATAACCCCTTAATTACCCCCTATAATTTATGCAAGAACCTCACTTTTACAACCTCCGTGGCTGAATGCACATGCAAGAGAAGATTAGAATTTAGAAGTACTCATCTAGATTTTGTCCCAGCAACATCATTCTGAAGACATATATAGGTGAGTTTTCCAATATTTTCAATCAATTAAGAAACATGCATTACATTCTTTTGTTGGTAATAATTTTAAGTATATTAAGAACACACATTGTATAAATTTACTTTTTCTTCCAGAATTTTTCTGCAGCAGATACACAATCACTTGGGAATTCTTGGCTACAGTCTAAAGCTATTAATACTATAATTGTGCTTATGCCAACCATCAAAGTCTATCTATCTATCTATCTATCTATCTATCTATCTATCTATCTATCTATCTATCTATCTATCTATCTATCTATCTATCTATTTGTCTATCCATCTATCTGTCCATTTGTCTGTCCATCCATCTATCTATCTATCTATCTATCTATCTATCTATCTATCTATCTACCTATCTACCTATCTATCTATCTATCTATCTATCTATCTATCTTTAGCAGAAGCCTCTGAATAATTGACATTTCATATTTGCATTATTTATTATGTAACTAGTGAAAAGCTGATAACAAAAACTTTCTTTGCAGTGGAAGAACATGAAGAGGCCAGAACTCAGTGACACAAGACCCTCAAGATGCAAAAAAAAAAGAACAACAAAAACAACAAATCCAATGTATAACCCCTGCATCCCAACACCCTGACCATAATAAAGACATTCCTCCTTCAATGTTGAAAGAACGTTTCAATATAACCGTTGAAAAATGGTTTTGCCCACAACGTAATAAAAACGTTTCCCAAAAATGTTGAAAAACGTTTCCTCAAAACGTAAAAATAACGTTTTCCCCATCACGTAATGAAACAATTCTCCAAATACGTTAAATAACAGTTTTTTCATAACGTAATATAACCATTCTCCATGAAATGTTATAGAAGCATGCATTAGGAAGCGTAATAAAAATATTTTTCAAATGCATCGAATCGATGTTCCCTACATCAGTTTATTAAAAATGTAAAATAAACAGAAAATATATGATAAATTATAACCATGGGAAAAAACATAAATATAACGTTAAAAAAAGGTTTTTGGAAAACCATTTAATCAAAACATGATTTTGCTGATTACTTGACGCAATCGAAAAACAGTTTTTGGAAACATCGGCATGACATAAGAGAGAGAGAGAGAGAAATTCTTTATTTACGTGAAATGGGCTCACATTCTAGCCCCCAGCCCTCTTGGGCTTACAATTCACTTCAAAAACAATAATACATCAAAATAACAGAATTTTCGTTGAGTAATACAAATTTGAATTAAATTTGAAATGATTTGTTGATATACATATATACATTAGTCCAATATGTAATAGCAATCCCAAAAAATATAAACTTTGTTCGAGTTATACTAGTAGATATATAATTCAAACTCTTGGAATGTTAATTTTCATTAGGCCTATTTACATATTTACAAATATCATATTGCTAATTTGATGTCGACATATATAATTACAAGTATCGTATTGTTATTGGCAAGTATCGACAATTACGTAAATTAAACTATGTATACAAAGCACAAATCATAATTCTGACCGTTTGTGTAAAACGTTAAAATCATGTTTTTTGGACCATCCAATTTAACATAATTTAAACGTAATGAAAAAACGGTTTTTCAACGGATTTTCGACCGTTTATAAACGTAATTTAAACGTAATTGTGTTTGTTGGGTGATTGTGTAGGCATGAATTCTCATCGGATGAAAGGGAAACAAAGTGGGTCATAAAGGCCGATGTGTGAGGCAAGTGGGATAAAAATAACAGCCCATTTTCTTCGCTGTAGTCGGGGTTAGGTATGGGTCAAAGTCTTTGATAAGTAAGTGAACCACCCTTCCCTATGTTTTAACATTGGGTCTGCGTTTCACTTACTTATCAAAGACTTTGACCCATACCTAACTCCGACTACAGCAAAGGAAATTGGCTGCTATTTATATCCCACATGCCTCACATATCGGCCTTTATGACCCACTTTGTTTTCCTCTCATCAGATGAGAATTCTTCCTTCCAGAAGCATTTTGGTTAAGGATGTTTAGCATTGATGCAATGGCACAATGTCATGCGTTTCACTTACTTACAGGCGGCACTGTATGCACATTGAATTTGGTGAATAACTACTTGAAAAACATTTTACATTTCCTACTTTCTTCAACAAAGTGTTCCTCATGCTTTATTCTAATAAACATGTGAAAGTTAGGCAGAAGTTGACCTTTTAGCATAGGTTATTCACCTAGGAAGAGGCAATATGTGATTTATCCAGCGAGGGCGTTAGCCCGAGCTGTGATAAACACATATTGCTGATCCCGCGGTGAATAACTGGCTTATACCATAAGAAAACACTGAAACTTGTCATTTGTTGCTGTGGTTTTTCACAGCTTCACTTATTATTCTCCCATGGGAGGATAACTGGACAACAAAGAATATGGGTTTTATTGCAGTGAAATACTGGCTCTTGATTGGCTTACAGAGGTGGCGAATGGTATAAAATTAAATTCTCATGAATGGCTCCTAGTAATCCTTAATTTATTTCATGTGTTATATTCCTTAATGGAAAAGCCATTGACTGACGTTATTAAGCTGACACATATTTATCAAATCAACTGAGTTTCTAGACATGCATTAAATTACAAGTTGATTCATCCTTGTTTTTGAAGCATGCCAATGAATCATCAGTGACAAGAGATAAAATATCACAGCTGAATTTCATAGGAGATGTTGTCAAACTTAAGTCTAGATGCACCAGCCTAGCAAGAAGATAAAATTAGGTGGAGATAAGAACAGGCCTAATGAATATCTTTTTGGATGTTTAAAAGCTTGGGGTTGCCATCAAGATCTATCTTTAACACTTGTGTGTCTAGTGTCTTTAATATCTCCTGTCTTGTCTTGTATCCTAACACAATTCTTAAATATTCATAACCTTATGAACATGGAATGATATCGCTCTTTCAGGATGAGACAAACTTAGGCACCTGGAGTATCTTATTCTTCTGGTGTGGACTGTGCATGTGTGTCATCTTTTCAAATCTTCTGCGATACACACACATTCCTAACTTCCTACTGCAAATCAGGCTTTTGGATGCACTGAGATTTCCCCGAAGAGTGATCACCTAATGTGGCTGTCCTCTGAGCTGAATAACGAATTAGCCTTTAAGACTAACACCTGCTTTATTAGCCTCTACACTGCTAATCTCATTTCCATAATTACCGCCTACAGGTCTCAGCTGTCTGAGGTCTGCTGAAGTAAAATCAGTACTCTATGCTGAAGGATTAGTGATTGAATTAAATTTGTTGGTAAAAATTCAGAACATGAAAAGGAGTTATCTTCATAGATTAGAAATAAAAGCAAACAGATTGACTTTGCCAATAAGTTTCCAACAATAGAAATAAGACTATATTATCAATCACACACAATGATATGTGTGGCATGAAACCACTCTCCTATAAATTTCGTCCAATTCTGATAGAACAGTGAGGCCTACACAAGTGGCCACAAATTTATAAGGTATCCCATTTTTTCACGAAAGATATTCTGATGGTTTAGAAGGTATTCCAAAGGTATAGAAGGTATTCAAGAATTGCATGGGACATTTCAGAGCATCTCAAAGACCTTAATTGCAGATTAGATCAATATTTGTTTGGCCCTACTTTTTTTTGCTGCTCACACCTGACAGGAGGGTATCCCCTGCCTACACAAGTGGCCACCCTCCCTGGACGCAGCCACAACTAACTCACTCCAATTGAGTTCCGGGATTCGCAGTCAACTGGTCTAACCATTAGGCTATGGGAACTCATATCACAGAAAACATCCTCATATCATAGAATACACCAGTACTAGTCTTGGGTATTTTGAGAAACCAACTGGGGTATTCTATTTGTGAGAATGCCAGTCAAATTGACTGGCCCCCATTTGTGACAGGTGCATGTACCCTTTTAGGCACTTTGTAGTGATTGTCATGGACATTTTTTATTGCCTGAGAGCTTCAATCTTTACATTTCTTGAATTATCAATGTGATTATTTAGAAAATAAATCCATATTGACCTCCTTAAGAAAAGATTTAAGTTCATGATTTTGGTCCAAAAAGTGGCTCACTGAAAAGCGACCCCTATTGCTATGCACCGTGAGGAGTGACGTAAGGCTGGGCAATACATAAACAACTGCATGTGCTTGCCTGTGTGGTGTTCCACCGACCATGAAATATTGAGCAAGTAAGCCAGACCATGGAATGTAATTTCGTGGTGAAGTGCTGGAAGGTGCTGCCACCTCTTCATTTGTACATGAGAATTCATTGATGGACAGTGGTCATGCTTGACTGATTGCACTTGTGGAGAGGTGGGGGCCACCTCACCCTACATCATGCATAGCAAATGAGACTGCTGACTGGAGGTCCTCAAAGAAGGCCCAAAATCTCGATTTCAGAGGTCCCTAATAAATAGTTGAGTACAGGTATATTTTGGGACAATTTCTGTGTACTCAGAAGACTCAATTCTAGCGATACAAGATATATTTATTCAAAGGAAGGATTTGATGATTGTGTGCCTTTAAGAGTGTAAAGTGTTGGAACACAATTGACAACTTGCACTCCCAAACGGAAGTCACCTTCCATAATAGGTGGGTATTACCCAAGAAGAAAGATGGATGATGGCGGCGTTACATCCTGTATTTATGCATTTGGTTATGTGGTAGGCTAACTAGGAAAGGAGAAGCACACATCAATGAGGCGATTTGAAGCAAGAGCCGGATTCAAACCCTGGATCTAATAATTTGCAGCCCAGCACGCTACCACTAGACCTATCCTCCCACTATTACCATAGAAAAATAGGTCGAGCAATCCGGCAACCCGGAAACGCACACGAGAGAGAGAGAGACATAGAAGAAGACCCTGGCAGAGAATAGTGCTGTGTGACATGACTGACACTTCCTGTTAAAGATACAGATTTCTGTCATAGGAGCACATGTATGGCATCGTAGATTCTTTTACTGTCATTTCTGTTGGAAGTGACATTTGTAAGAAAAACTGGCATTGGTGTGAGCTCACCTTACTATCCTCACCAGGTGAGCGCATCAGCCTATAATTGACTTATAAATACCAGAGAAAACACGAAGTTTGATATTGCAAGGACGATTCTTTCATAATACTATATGTTGCTTCAGCATTTTCTCCCTTTCCCCCTTTTCTTCCTTCCCCTTTCTCTTCTATTTCCCCGTTTCAATCTTTCATTCTTTCCTCTCTTCCTTCTTTTCTTCCTTATATCGTTCTTACACAAATCCCTATATCTTTATTTCCACTTTACAACATTTGCCATGAAACGAACCGCATCATTAACTCAGTGTCTATTTAAGCAATGGACGACTAGTAAACAGTTGCAGTACAGTACACATTTCTAAAAGTGGCTCGTCACTTAAAATCTATCCTTAGCTATCTATCCATAGCCATTTTAAGCTAACCCTAGCCACACTCATCCATAGCTATCCATAGCTATCCATAGCTATCCGCAATTACTATTGTTTAAACAAGGGGTAAAGAGCTTTTAGTGTATACAAAAGAATACAAAGGGATAGTTATGGATAGATATGGATAAGACTAGTAAAGGATAGCTATAGACAGCTAAGTTGAGCCACATTTAGAAATTTGTACTGTACATGTTTTCGTTTCATCAAAAAGAATAAGTTATGGGTTACAGGAAGTGCAACCTAATTCTGGCTTCTCTTATTTGTTAGACATTCTCTTTGATTCATAATGAGATCTGTTAAGTCAAACCTTATCCTGTCTGTGCAGTGTACACTAAACATTTAACATAATGGGGTTGTGACCACATATATTTCACATTTACATTGGGTCTGTATGGAGATAACACTGAAGCAGAATTATATTTATTTTATTTCAAAGCATCCTATGCAAGGGGCACACAGCATAGACACTGTGTTGCTAATTATTGGTGAAGGTCGTCTCTTGGTCATATAGAAATCTGATATCATCTTGCCGCAGAGTGAAAACGTCGCACAATGTTGCAGATTAAAACGTCGTGGCAATGTCATTCCTACCATACAATACTACATGTATATAATTTTCACCAAAATTGTGAGGCCCCATTTAAGAATGTAACTCCCGGAACTCCTTGACGTCCTGCAACTCCCGCTATGTCCCACTAACTCCTGCTAACTCCTGCTAACTCCTGCTAACTCCCGTAACTCCCGCTAACTCCTACTAACTCCCGCAACTCCCACTAACTCCCGTAACTCCCGTAACTCCTGCTAACTCCCACTAACTCTCGTAGCTCCCACTAACTTCTGTAACTCCCACTAACTCCTGCTAACTCCCGTAATTCCCATAACTCCCTGAAGTCCCAAATGGAAGCTCTGTTTGGGAGTTACATGCTTTAATGGGGCCTATTGTGACATGATCACCAATTGGATACATGTTATTACCAAGATGATGGATGGACGATGGGGCGTTATATTTTGTATTTATGCATTTGGTAGGCCAATTAGGACAGGAGGAGGACACAGCGATAAAGCAAAGGATGGTTGATACAGTCATCCAACATAGTCCCAGGTGATCCGGCAAGAGCCGGATTCAAACCCTGGATCCATTCAATTGCAGCCCAGCACGCCACCACTAACCTATCTTCCCACTATTACCAAAGAAGAAGACTCTAGCTACTTTGACCACACTTCGATTTTTTTTTTGTTTCGACATTTCGGTTTTACACATCAGTTTGTTTTCCGTCTTTTAAACTATCTCACCCCATGGATCTAAAATACCAGGGCTTTGGAGTCGGAATCGGAGTTGGGAGTCGGAGTCGGGAGTCGGAGTCGTGGAGTCGGAGGTTTTTAGGTGGAGTCGGAGTCGAACTTTGATTTTCAGGTGGAGTCAGAGTCGGAAATTAAAGTTGTGACTCCTGACTCCTTAAAACTAATTAATATAATTTACAAAAATGCATTTACAAAAATGTGAAATGAATTCAAAGTATTACATAAAACTTATCATGCAAGTATTTCTGTACAAAATCCTATGAAAACTTTGTAGAATGACTTTTTCTTCTTTGTAAATCATGTAATATTTATGCGCAAAAGTGCCGATAGGCGGAGTCAGAAGTGGGAGTCAGAGTCGTGATTCAGGAGACCGAAGGAGTCGGAGTTGGAGTCGCTTTTCAGAAAGCCAAAGGAGTCGGGAGTCGGTTCACTTATCACCCGACTCCAAAGCCCTGTAAAATACACATCAGTACACCCCTTGAGAGGGCACTGGAAGCCACACGTTATAAAAATAATGCTCCTTACTCTGTTTAGCCATCTTTCCACCCTGATAACCATACAAGGCTATTTCGAGTCATCTGCTGAATACTGCGGAGTTCTCCTACATGATGATGGGCTATAATATCATGGTCAAGGGAAGTAAAGAAATACCCTTCCTTTAATCATTGATGTCCATGCTCCAATTTTATCCATCCATCATCCAACGATCTCACAGTTCATATTTTTTTTGTTTTGTCCTTCATTCCCTGTGCGAAAAAATAAGACAAATCTGAATCGAACTCTGAACTTCCCTTAAAACTTTTTTCGTTTCTTTCTCACTTTTTTCCCTTTGGTTTGTTTCTATTTTATCAGAATAGTCCCTCTTTCTCTAGATTTCTCCCCTTTCTTACCATCTTGTTTTATTAATTGAAACGAGAAATGAACCACATGTATAAATGATTAGCGGTGTAAGGGTAGAAATCTCAATTTTCCAAAGAAGGCATATTGTGTGAACGCACCAGGAAGTTGTATTTTAAACACAACGTGTGAACTGTATACATATTCATCTTTTTCAACATAACATTTTACATAGTGTCTACCAAAATGACAAAGATGCATGATAGTTTTCTCTGAAGCTTCACCACAAATGCTATGATCAGCCATTGACAGCCACAATACCACTAAGCAAGCCTCTCTTCGCAGCCTTTAGTGCACCTTTACAACTTGTGCACTGTATAGTGCATACATATTTATCTTTTTCTAAATCACATAAACATGGTTAAAATGGTTAGTGTGTGCCAAAATGACATAGATGCATGACAGTCTTCTCTGAAGCTTCACCACATTTTAGCTATGATCAGTCAGTGACAGCCACAATGCCACTAAGCATGCCAGTAAGCATGCCTCTCTTTGCAGCCTTTCCTGCACCTACAGCATCTCATTCTGGCTGGCTTTCCGGCTAGTGGTGCCTCTGTGGGGGGAGAGGAGTATCAGGTCTGCCCCTGGCACAATCTGTTAAGGCGTGCTATGGATAACACAGCATAGAAACAGTGGATTCACCTATATTTGCAGTGTTACTTTGTACCGATGCTTTTAGTGTTGTTGCTGGACAGTATCACAACATCTTAACTGTCATTGACAGTGGATATTTAACACATGACATCTTGCACATGACATTTGAGTTATATTCGCTTATCACAAACTTTTGGGAACTAAAACAAACCTTTAATATTTTTCTCGGAGTTTTGAGATACCCTTTGACGTCCTTAGATGAATGTATACATCAGTGATTATATGTTTTGCTGCAATTTATAAGTTAAAACATCACATTCATTGCCTCTCTCTTACTGTCATTGACAGTAGACATTTGACACATGACATCAGAGTTATAATGATTTATCTGACACTTTTTGGAACTATGATAAACCTCTAACATCTTTTTGGAGCTTTGGGATACCGTTGACTGCCTCAGGTGAATATATTATTTATCAGTGATAATATAATTTGCTGAGTACACTGGGCATTTATAAGTTAAAACATCACAACCAATGCTTCTCCATAACTGTCATTATTTATCAGTAGAGATTTTACACATGAAATTTGACACATGTATGACTTTTTAGTTATAATCACTTATCTCACACTTCATGGAAGTATGATAAACCTTTAACATCTTTTCGGAGCATTGAGATAACTTGGGCATCCTCAGGCGAATATATATTTTTGATCAGTGGTTATATATTTGATGATTATACCATTTATAAGTAAAAAAATCATCAAAGTGATCATAATAACTTTTCGATCTGTTATGATATTTGTTTCAATAATACTTCCATTTAAAACTCATTTTGATGTCACGATATATATATATATATATGACAATGAGTGACTTATCACAATGAGCGTATTGGTGATATGGGCCTAATGTCTCTCTTCTGACAGCAAGCATTTAACTGTATATTGGTGATATGGGCCTAATGTCTCTTTCTTAGTAAGAAAGTAAGATAACTCATAATGGTATCACCCAAGTTTTTTCTTGTCATGCAAATCTAAATGGCTTGAAATAGCTTCTGTCACGGAATAACACTATTGTCACGGAACTATACTACTGTCACGAAATTATGCTTAGTATTTATGAGATAAAACGTGCCTGCCAAGAAGAACGTATATGTCTATGATGTCTACAATATGCTGAATTTCGTTTAAACATAATTATTGAGAAAGTTAGAAGGTATGACCCATTGGGTCATTGCCTTCTTTGAAGAAACTTTGCACTAGTGTTTTATTTTACTAGGGCCTTTTGTACCTGAGGATCTGCAGCCTGGAATTAGAGTAACTTTGAATTGTGTAAGGTATGCTCCATGAGTTTATTGACATGCAACTTAAACTTAAAGCTGGTATATCGCCAGGTTAAAATTATGTCCAAAAGAAAGATTCAAACTGCCAAATTTACTAAACTGTCATTCTAAGCTCCATATATATGACTAAATCCTTTGAAAATGTAAACAAATGCTGTTTCATGCCGTGGAAAACCATTGTTTTGTTTACAAATTAAGCATGGCATGGTTTTACTGAAGTAATCGAAGTTATATAAGATCAATTCAACTCGGTTAATTGGAAAACACAATTATGTTGCTCGGAAATGTGGACAACATACATACTATAGGTAAAATCGATCAGTTCATAATCTATAACTGCAGAATGAATTTCACATAGAATCGGCCACCGTTAAGTCCTTTAAAATCTTGATACTGGACAGTTACCATGTGGCATTAGGCCTGTACAGTTATGAACTTTAGGGTCGACCATTAGATATTTGGGAAAGAAGGCTTGGAGTTTTTCTCGAATGGAAATTATTTCAATAGTAATTATTTTTTCAAGTGTGCAATGTCCTGAAAAAAACTTGTTTACTTATCAAAAAACACCATGTCAAGAAATTCCCCCCACCAGAATTTACTTATTTGAGTACTCTTAACTTAATTTCACTCAAACTGTGCAAGGAATTATTTATATTAAAAAAAGCTCAAAACTATAACCCCTGGAGATCTAATGGTTGGCCCTTCAGCAAGGTGCATGATTATATTCTAAAGGATTCAAAAATGATTCAAGGAATGTCTTTCTCAAGTCAGAAAGTATTACATTAAGAGGCAGTTTTTCTAAGATTCAGGCACTTCACCATTGGGGGTGATACTCACCCGACTCGGATGTTGTTCTTAATTTTTTCCCTGCTAACTGATTACTAAAATGATGGAAAAATTGCATTTTTAGACCTCCATACCTTTTAGGTTATTTTTGAGGGCCCCTTGAAATATAGGGTCAAAATTTGGATTGTGTCAAAGTCCAGATTTCAAATCCAATTATCTCATTACCTTCTTGGTGTACCTCTGTTATATTTGAATGGCCAAATATTTGGACCCAAAGGTATCATTTGGTATCGCAATTATGATGATTGGACTCAGGGCGCAGGCAACAGGGGGCGCTCAAAGTTACTATTTCAGTCAATTTTAAGCTGAATTAATGGGGCCTATGTGGCTTGCGCCCTTGGTGTACCTCAATCTTTTGTGCATGTATATGAAGGAGGGGACCTATATTACAAGTTTACATAAAAATTAGAATGGTACACTAAGGGCGCATCTCCACAGGGGGCGTTGTTTCCTATATAAAAGTGAAATAGACCCTTTTTCAGGGCTCTGTAGCTCATTGCGCCCAGGGTCAACAGCACGGCGAGCATGCCTATCATGTGCTATAACACCTCTAGTTTACTGGGGTATAAGCATCTCTGAGGTACTCTTAACCATTCTCTTTCTAGAATTTTTTTAAGGTACCACATATGACGATTTTTCAAATTAAAAAAATCACCATGACGCCCTCAATGTGAATGGAGACAGTCTTGCAAGTCATTATCTCAATAAATTTTGGTTTGTTAGGATTTATTTTTCTCCAAATAGTGTGTACACGCATGTAGGGGGCGCCACAAGTACCCCTAAAATAGATTATTCGTTTTTCATGCTTGCTAGTGCTGCATTGATGTAGTTTATGAGACACTAACCTTCGGACAGTCATTTTGTTTTAGTGATCAGCAGAAACCGCATTTATGACTGCCCATTTTAAGCTCTCAGCTATTTTAGTTTGGTAAAAAAATTTTAAGGCTCAATTCCATAAAATTTGTGTTCTTTACATCGTAGACTTCACTAACTTTTTCAGTGTATGGGGCATTACTGTATACATTTCCATGTCTTTGGTTTGGTATTGTTATTTGGACGGCTTATGCTTCAATTCATAATTTGTACATGAGTTTTAAAACTAATATATATACAAATAATGTATTTCCTATTATTCGTTATGATGATGCATCTTTTACATTTCTACCAACATGTGAAACTGCTTTTCACACATATTTTTGAAATTTTACTTTCCTCTTTGTCTAGAAATCAAGTTAGTTCAGTCATTGGATGTAGTGAGCCTAAATTTAAGGAATTCGCTTTAAAAATGAATAGCCAAACTTTCACAACTTAAACCTAAAAACGGTATATCGTAAATGGCATTTTTGCATATCACTAGAGTAGAACTTGTAAGTAAGTGAAACGGGTGATGTTTTGCCATTGCCACTTCCACAAGCAGGATGACAGCATTGAGCCAATGGTATTGATCAATTCTATCATCCTGATTGTGTAAGTCTGAACTGTCATTCAATGGGATAAAGACTAACTGGGTCTTAAAGGCCAATATTTAAAGTGATGGGATAACAATGGCAACCAATTTTCTTTGATGTACTCAGAATTTA